>JAWDJE010000015.1:18355000-18370000 GCA_035047345.1 Bradypodion ventrale
AGGGTATAGATGCTGTTGATTTAAAAAGTGAGAAAGAGTTGCTTGTAAGAAATGTTACCGGCAACAGTACGTAATTCCTTTTAGGCTTTCCTACCTATGCTCGACAATACCTGTTGGCGCTCTGATAGTATTTTAGCTACAAATCATGCTAACCTGGGCGGAAATGAGTTTCTTCCATTGTGTCTAAGTTGGCCTAAAGCTGCAATCTGGAGAACAGACAATACTAATTGTGGATATATCATTGAAGACAACATGTGGATTTCATTAAGGCAAGGATTACAGCTGTGATGAAAAATAAAGCCATTTCCACGGCCATGCCCAACTCCCATTGGAATAATCAAGGGTGGCATTATAAAGTGTCTGAGAAGCCTTCGGTTGCGTCTTGGACAACGCATAGAGAGAGTGTTGAGTTTTTTTTTTGCATCATTAGTCGGAGGACAGGATCGTTAGGAAGCCGAGTCACAAGTGACTAAGCGTTGCTTGCAGGAAATAAACCATCCTGTAGCGTTTTGGAAGGCTCCGCGCGTCTACGGCTAGAGCTAGTAACAGCTTCCCATCTGTTCCGTAGCAGATCTAATACCATTGGGGGGCATCTGGGAAGGCTTTGTTGTCTTTCAAAAATTGGTGGGGAAAGCCAGGCGTAGACAGATTGGGACACGTTACGGGGATAACATCTTTATAATTGTGAGAGGGAATGTTTGTGCATTCTGTGGCCGGGAGGCCCTCGGTAGCCATCAGATGGAAGCCCTGCTCAAAGCAGAAGCCCATTCAGCTGAATAACATGGTGGTTTTTTTTAATTTCAATAAATCCGTTATAACAACTGCAGGGAAAATTCCTGCCGTCATTTTTTAATAGGCTTAGTGGTTAAGATGCTGAGCTTGACCAGAAAGTCGGCAGGTCAGCAGTTCGAGGCCCGAGTACTGCATGACCCAACTGGGCTCCCATCTCTGCCCCAGCTCCTGCCAACCTAGCAGCTTGGAAGCAAAAAATTAGGGAAAGGTAAAAGTCACCCTGGCTTGAAAGCCAGTTGTATCTGACTCAAGGGTTCAGTGCTCATCTCTGTTTATAGCCAAAGAGCCAGCGCTGTCTGCATTTGCAGACATTTCCGTGGACGACTAGACACTGGAGTGCATGGAACACTGTTTACCTTCCCACCGAAGTGGCACCTATTTATCTACTTGCAATTTCTTGCTTTGAAACTGCTAGGTTGGCAGGAGCTGGGACATAGACGGGTGCTCATTCCGTCATGCAGTACTCAGGTTTTGAACTGCTGACCTTCCACCTCCCAGTCAGCGTCTTAACCACTTGTGTGAGGAGGTATCTATTTATCTACTTGCAATTTCTTGCTTTCGAACTGCTAGATTGGCAGGAGCTGGGACATAGACGGGCGCTCATTCCGTCTTGCAGTACTCAGGTTTTGAACTGCTGACCTTCCACCTCCCAGTCAGCATCTTAACCACTTGTGTGAGGAGGTATCTATTTATCTACTTGCAATTTCTTGCTTTCGAACTGCTAGGTTGGCAGGAGCTGGGACATAGACGGGCGCTCATTCAGTCATGCAGTACTCAGGTTTTGAACTGCTGACCTTCCACCTCCCAGTCAGCGTCTTAACCACTTGTGTGAGGAGGTATCTATTTATCTACTTGCAATTTCTTGCTTTCGAACTGCTAGGTTGGCAGGAGCTGGGACAGAGTCAGGAGCTCACTCCGTCCTGCAGTACTCGGGAATCAAATTCCAACCTTCCAGTTGTTGTTTCAGTGTCAAAATCACTTGAGCCACTGCAGGCCCTAAGCAAAAGACTGCAAGTAGATAAATAGGTACCACTTTGGTGGGAAAGGTAACAGTGTTCTGTGTGCTCCGGTGTCAAGTCATGCCTGCCACATGGCCATGGGAACATTTGCAGATGCAGGACAGCACTGGCTCTTTGGCTATAAAAGATGAGCACTGACCCCTAGAGTCAGACATGACTGGCTTTTGAGTTCACTCCATTGTGCAACAGTTCTCAAACTGCTGACCTGCCAACTGTCCAGTAGTCAAGCTCAGAGTTTTAACCACTAAGCCCCTTACATCATATACAGTGGTACCTCGCTTAACGAGCATAATGCGTTCCACGGGATTGCTCTTTAAGCGACTTTTCTCTTTAAGCAAAACACCATCGCAAGTGACCAATTGTGACTTCTGTGGGGGGGGGGGGGACGGGACTGCGAGCCCTGATTTAGTTGTTAAGCGAGTTTTTGGTTGGTTTTAGTTGTTAAGCAAGGCGACCATTCAGAGAAAATTATGCTCTTTAAGCGAGTTAGTCTCTAAGTGAGGTGCTCTTTATGCGAGGTTTGACTGTACTTTAATGCAAATGTTCCACCGCCCAAGCGCATATAAATTGAAATGTGAATTGCCAATGTGGTGGCTACAACACACATCTTGGGAGACTTCATGTGACTTAGAAGCAAGAAGATATTGTTCTAGGTTAGCCATGAAGCACATTAGCATATCATGGAGCCATTCAAGCAACCATGGTAGTCCCATTGTTTTGGAGGTAGGTTTTCTTGCCGAAGGTGAAGTGGTTGTGTGTGAGCACAAAGTTGCAGAGTGTGGTGACTGTGTGGGCTTCACCTTTACTTTGAATGCATTCCTGAGAGCTTGTAGACCATCTTTGCGTGGGATGTTGCCGTAGACAGCTTCCCTGTTCATTGTGGCTAAGATGGTGTTATCTGGGATGTCATGTGTGTATTAACATTTTCTTAATCTACAAGCAAGGGTTCCCAACCAAAGGCCTGTGGGCCAGATTTGGCCCATGGTGCCCCCACCCTTCCAAGGGCATTTGAGAAAAATTGCCTACCCCATTGAGGCTATTGGGACAAAATGGCCACCCCCATTGTGCAGGCAGAGCAAAATGGGCGTCCAGCCCTCAGAGCTCACTGAGAGAGTGTGACCCGGCCCCTGGCTTGAAAAGGTTGCGAACCCCTGATCTACCGTGTTTCCTAAACTATGTTCTGCAAAATACTCGTGGACTTCAATTCCCAGAAGTCTCAGTCCGTCCATTGGCTGATCAGTGCTTTGGGGACTTGACTTAGGCTTCTGGGAATTGACGTCCAAATACCAAAGTTTGGGAAACACTGCTGTGTGAATGCACACACATGGGTTTACTGCACATACATGCAGTAAACCCATTTGTGTAGATTCACAGAACATTGTTTCCCAACCATTGGTTCTTGGACTTCAGTTCCCAGAAGTCTCAGTCAGTCCATTGGCTGATCAGTACTTTTGGGGAATTGACTTAGACTTCTGGGAAGTGAAGTCCAAAAACCAAAGGTTGGGAACACACTGTTTTAGGAAGTATCTCTAAATAGCTGGGTACATTGCTGGGATAAGGTTTGATCATGGAGCCCACATAGCCATCCAGATACCTAGTATATACATTGAAGGGTGAATGGCCAATTAGAAGCAAGAGAATTAAATTCTCTCCTCGCCTCATCTCTCATTACAAAGGGTGCTTTTGCGTTGCTTTGTATCAACCTCCAGGGTGGCATAAAACCATACCTGTCAACCTTCCCGGATTGGCCAGGATTTACCGTTTTTCAGCGCCGATTCTCGCCGGAGCTGCCAAAACCCTGGAATTTGGCAGCGGGGGAAAAGGCATTACTGCGCATCCCTTCTGCGCAGCTTGCTTATACGCATGCGTTGAAGGCTTTTACGCATGCGTAGAACCCTTCTACGAATGCGTAGAAGGCTTCTACGGTCCTCTTCTGCACAGAAGCCTTCTACACATGCACAGGCTTCTGTGCAGAAGAGGACCGTAGAAGCCTTCTACACATGCGTAAAAGCCTTCTATGCATGTGTAGAAGCGAGCTGTGCAGAACGTTCTGCGCAAGTCACTTTTATGCATGTGTAGAAGGCTTTTACACATGCGTAAAAAGCAACCTGCGCAGAACCGTTCTGCGCCAGCCCCGGATTTTCCAGAGCTATGGTTGACAGGTATGCATAAAACCCATGGACCTTACTGTGACCACTCCAATTCTACGAGGATCTCATTCATTCTTTGGTACAGGGTAGACAGAAAAAGCCTTCTTGAAGATTGTAGTATTCTTGAACCACAATCAGGTGTACCCTGGTAACAGCAACCTTGTGTTGTCAGCTAATCTTTCTCACAGGCGAAAGGAACTCATACCTGTCAAGCACAGCTCCGGAGATTATGGGACCTGTACAGAACGTTTCTGTGCAGGTCCATTCTACCCATGCGTAAAAGCCTTCTACGCATGGGTAGAAGTGACCTGCGCAGAAACGTTCGGCGCAGGTCGCTTCTATGCATGCATAGAAGACTTTTACGCATGCATAGAAGGCTTTTATGCATGTGTAGAATGGACCTGCGCAGAACCGCTCTGCACAGGTCACTTCTATGCATCCCCTTCTGCACAGAAGCCTTCTACGCATGCGTAGAAGGGTTCTATGCATGCATAGAAAGGACCTGCGCAGAAGGGATGTGCAGTAACTCCTTTCCCCCTACTGCCAAATTACGGGGTAGCGGCAGCTCTGGGCAGGAAATGGAGAAAATCGGTGTGGAAATACGGGAAATTCAGGCCAATCCTGGATACTTGACAGGTATGAAGGAACTGTGGAATGGACTCCCCAAAGGGTGGCTTCATTTTGGCTGACCTAGACACAGAGGAAGAGGAGGAATAGGAGGTGGTGGTTGGTGGTGGTGGTGGAGGAGGAGGAAGAAGAAGGAGGAGGAGGAGGAAGAAGAATTCTTTGGTATCATTTTTTGTTCTCGAGAAAAGGAAGATAAGCAAGCCAGAAAACACCATTTTGCTTTGTTTGAGTCTCAATGACGTGGTGCTGAGATAAAATGCTATTTTAAAAAGAAGAAAAAGAAGAGGGAAATGGAGGGGAAAACCTTCTAAAATGTTGCCAGCAACATCTCAGTGTGGAAATCAGAGGAGCGCATGAAGGGAAACTCTTCAACTTCGTTCTGAAAAGAAACTAATTGAGAAGAGTGCTGTGTGACGTGGACTCTCTAGATTCAAGGACTGTGGTAGAGATCACAATGGTTGGGAGTTGGGGTTGCACGCATCCATGGGTCGTGACACAAATTGCCCTTATTTATCAGGAAGACACTTCGAAACAGAAATTAGACCCACTTTAGAAATTGCAAATGCTTTCGAGTGTTCTTCCTGCCAGTTGATCACCGCCCCCAGAGTTGGTTGCTTTAGGAGAGGGATTTTGAGGATGGCACCCACAACTCTTGATGGGAAGTCTTTAGTAGAAGGCGAAGGATGTTTGGATGATTAACACTGTGCTGCATGATGGGATATGTTAAATTTTAAACCTGCACTTCATAAAGTTTTCAAAAGTTAAAAACTTGTACGGTTTGTCCCCTAAAATCAGGGTTGTTTGACAAGTTTTTGTAATGTTTTTAGCCTTTAGACAATGATTTCTTAAAGTTCTATAAGTTTTCTGTCTGTTTTCTTGGCTTTGCCCTGAAGTCTGTGCTGTTACAGTACAATGGATCTCTATGGAAACGACATTGTACGAGGCATCGCAGCAAGTATTTGGACATTGTATGAGGCATCGCGGCAAGGATTTGGATATTGTATGAGGCATCGCGGCAAGGATTTGGACGTTGTATGAGGCATCGTGGCAAGGATTTGGACGTTGTACGAGGCATCGCAGCAAGTATTTGGACATTGTATGAGGCATCGCGGCAAGGATTTAGACGTTGTATGAGGCATCGTGGCAAGGATTTGGACGTTGTACGAGGCATCGCAGCAAGTATTTGGGCATTGTATGAGGCATCGCGGCAAGGATTTGGACGTTGTATGAGGCATCGTGGCAAGGATTTGGACGTTGTATGAGGCATCGCCGCAAGTATTTGGATATTGTATGAGGCATCGTGGCAAGGATTTGGACGTTGTATGAGGCATCGCAGCAAGGATTTGGACGTTGTATGAGGCATCGTGGCAAGGATTTGGACGTTGTATGAGGCATCGTGGCAAGGATTTGGACGTTGTATGAGGCATCGCAGCAAGTATTTGGATATTGTATGAGGCATCGCAGCAAGTATTTGGACATTGTATGAGGCATCGCGGCAAGGATTTGGACGTTGTATGAGGCATCGTGGCAAGGATTTGGACGTTGTACGAGGCATCGCAGCAAGTATTTGGACATTGTATGAGGCATCGCGGCAAGGATTTGGACGTTGTATGAGGCATCGTGGCAAGGATTTGGACGTTGTATGAGGCATCGCAGCAAGTATTTGGATATTGTATGAGGCATCGTGGCAAGGATTTGGACGTTGTATGAGGCATCGTGGCAAGGATTTGGATATTGTATGAGGCATCGTGGCAAGGATTTGGACGTTGTATGAGGCATCGTGGCAAGGATTTGGACGTTGTATGAGGCATCGCGGCAAGGATTTGGACGTTGTATGAGGCATCGCGGCAAGGATTTGGATATTGTATGAGGCATCGTGGCAAGGATTTGGACGTTGTATGAGGCATCGCGGCTAGGATTTTGCATGCCTCATACAAAGTCCAAATCCGTATAAAGTCCAAACTTGTGGAACCAAGTTTGGACGTTGTATGAGGTATCACTGCATTTGCACTTGTAGTTTTTCTTTTAAACAATGATTGTACTGTTAAGAATGAGTTACAGATATTAGTTCACCAGAATTACTCAATAAGTTCAAGTCTATAATGTACATATGACACAAGTCAACAATAGTTTGTGCACATTTTATTCCCCCAATTTCTGTACTGCTGAATGTTCATAAGTGGCTCAGTTTCTAGATAAAGTAGTTAACAGACATGGAAGCCATAATTCTTAATATTGTGTTGTGTAAGCTGTGGTCAGCTATGGTTGAGTAGGTTACGGTCAGCTATGTGAACATTTTGTTAATTATTCTCTTTGTCTACATTTCTAATGTCGACGAGGACGAAGACATGGACATGGACATGGACAAGGACAAGGACAAGCAATGCAGTTCGAGTCCTATCCAGGTGTCTGGAGGCTGTTGGGGTCTGGATGGGGGACAATGGGCTACAACTGAGCGACTATGGGTCGCCCCCCCCCGGCATTATCTCAGGAGTTATCATTTTTGGTTCTGGATGGGACTATTTTGCCCCAGACAGACCCGGTGCGTAATCTGGGGGTCCTCCTGGACTTACGACTCCTGCTCAATGAGCAGGTGGCAGTCATGGCCAGGAGGGCTTTTGCACAACTTCATGTTATACACCAGTTATGCCTGTTCCTAGATCGGGACTCCTTACTCATGGTCACGCATGCTCTGGTCACCTCCAGACTTGACTATTGCAATGCACTCTACATGAGGCCGCCTTTGATGACCATTTGGAGGCTGCAATTGGTCCAGAATGCAGCTGTCCGGGTGGTGATTGGGTGCGGGCATCATCATCATCATCATCATCATCATCATTTTCCACATTTATATGCCTCCCACTCAACGATGCGACTCAGGGCGGCTAACAAAAATGCAAATCATAACTGTGAATAAATCACATAGCAGCAAATAAATCACATAACAGCAAATAAATCACAATATAAATCACCACATCATAAAATACTCATAAAATATTCAAAAATGTCCATATTCATAAATGTTCATTTAAAGTCCTGTAGCAGCGCAAATGACACGTCCTCATCCGTCCTCAGGGGCCGCAGTGGCTCCTATCCTATCACAAGCTTTTCTTCTCCCCACCCCGGGAGGGACGGGCCCCGGTCAGCTGGGCGGCAGTTATGCTCGCACCGCGCCACTGCTTCGGGAGCTGCACTGGTTACCGGTGTGCCTCCGGGTGAAATTCCAGGTGCTGGTAATGACCTTTAAAGCCTGGTAGTGGACCAGGATACTTAAGAGACCGCATAAACAGAGATGAGCACTGAACCCTAGAGTTAGATACGACTGGCTTCCGAGCAAGGGCGACTTTTACCTTTACCTTTATTTCAAGGGTGATTAGGACCCAAAAGGGCAATTAAGAGTCATCAACTTTACCAAAGTCATGCTCTCCATTTCTTGATATAAATTGATCCAGCGTCTAGTCATGCCTGCTACATGTCCATGGGAATGTCTGCAGACGCAGACAATGCTGGCTCTTTGGCTGTAAACGGAGATGAGCACCGAATCCTAGATTGAGATTTCAAGCAATAGTGATTTTTACCTTTTACCTTCACCTTACACAAGGAATAAAAGAAGGCAGCACCCCACTACTTTGACACTTGCTCCTTCATCTCCCATGGATTCTCCTCCATTCTCTCCTCTTGTTTATTCTCGCATCCTCTCATTCTTGGCGGCCACAGTAGCCTTGTCTCTCCCATTGTTCCCAGGCTGGTGGCACAACACAGCCCATTCTTTGGCTCCATCGATAGCCGGCCTACTGCTTTGCTAAAGTATGCTCTTCTGTCTCGATGAGCCAGTGGGCATCTGCGGTAAATAAATAAACTGCTCCCCTCTCCGTATTGATCGGCATGGAAAGGTGGGGAGAATGGCACATCAAAGCAGTGTTCAAGTTTCCCATTGATTTTTCTGTGGGATGTGCAGCCCTTGACCTGTCAACAATGCATAAGAGCAGTTGTATGTTAACAAATCCCACCGCACCCCCAATAATATATTCACCAGCTGTTGCCTTGACTCTTTCTACTCAGACAGGTCTGTGTTTCACATCATGACCTGTTAGGCTGGGTGTCATAATTAATCTGCAGATAGATGATGATTGTTTGTCTTCAAACATTGAGCTGTGCGAGACAGATCCATACAATGGATCTTCGTCTTCTGTATCCAAATCCTAATATTGGCTATCCTCATGCTGATCAGCCATGAAGATTGTCCTGTGATGAATATAATACAGTAGCCTTCCATTTGCCTTCCACATCACAGCATGACATCTGTACCACCGATCCAGTTCCACAAGTCACTTTCTGGTTTTTGCTGGAGAAACTCCACTCAGGAGACGCCCGAATGAGGCTCCTTTCATGTCTTCAACAGAGACAGGCACTCAATCCGTCATACAGTACCCGGGTCTCAAACTGCCGAATTGCCAGCCTTTCAGCTAACAAGGCAAGCTTCTTAACCACTAAGCCCCTGCAGCCGCTGGTCTTAGCACCTAGGGTACAATCGGTGCGGTGCAAAACGAAATGTGGATTCGTATATTTATGTGGAGTCAACCTCTACTGCCATTAGTTGTAGCAATCTGCCCTGTTGGTTGATGGTAGGCATTCTACTTAAAATCCACCACACAATGCTCTTACACCTTTAAGCAGGTAACGTTTGTCAAGGCATGGAGGTCAATGGGATGGATCATCTGGAATTTGCTGGAACTCACCCGTAACAGGGGCCACTTCAAAAGGCAGCCAACTTTGTTGCTTGCCCGGTGAGTTTGTGGTAGTTGGAACAGCATGAAAGATGCAAACAAACTGGAACAGGTCCGGAGAAGGGCAACAAGGATGATCAGAGGATTGGAAACCAAACTATATGAGGAAAGGCTGAAGTAACTGGGCATGTTTAGCCTTGAGAAAAGGAGACCGAGAAGGGAGATGATTATAGCACTCTTCAAATACTAGGAAGATAAATCATTCTGGAGTGCAGGATGTGTAATAATGGGCTCATATTACAGGAAACCAGATAATGGCTGAATATCAGGGGAAACCTCTCAACGGTTAGAGCAGTACGACAGAGGAACAGAGGGTAGCACTAAATGGACACTTCTCCAAGTGGAGGGAAGTAAAGAGTGGGGTCCCCCAAGGTTCAGTACTGGGACCCCTGCTTTTCAACCTCTTCATAAATGATCTAGAGGTAGGAGTAAAAAGCAAGGGAGCCAAATTTGCTGACGACACTAAATTATACAGGGTAGTGAAAACTGTGAGAGATTGTGAGGAGCTCCAGAGGGATCTCTTGACACTGGGGGAGTGGGCAAAACAGTGGCAAATGAGCTTCAACATCAGTAAGTGCAGAGCGATGCATGTTGGGGCAAAAAACCCCAATTACATTTATAAACTGATGGGGTCTGAACTCCCTGCGACAAACCAGGAAAGGGACCTTGGTGTCCTGGTGGACGAGAGGTCAATGAAGGTGTCAACCCAGTGTGCCTCAGCAGTGAAAAAAGCAAACTCAATGTTAGGGATCATTAGGAAGGGTATAGAAAATAAGTCAGCAAGTGTCATTTTGCCTCTTTATAAATCTATGGTGAGGCCCCATCTGGCATACTGTGTACAGTTCTGGTCGCCATACCTCCAGAAGGATATTATGGAGTTGGAGAAAGTACAGAGGAGGGCAACCAGAATGATTAGGGGACTGGAACACCTTCCTTACCATCTGAGGCTGCAACGGTTGGGCCTCTTCACTCTTGAACGATGGACGGCGTCTAAGAGGTGACCTGATTGAAGTTTATAAAATCATGCACGGTGTGGACAAAGTAGATAAGGAAAAACTGTTTTCCCTATCGCATAACACTAGAACTAGGGGACACTCCATGAATCTTTTGGGTACTAGTTCTCAAACAAATAAGAGAAAGCACTTTTTCACCCAGAGGATCAATCACTGGTCTATGGAACTCCCTGCCAGAAGAAGTGGTGACAGCTGTCAGTCTTGACAGCTTTAAGAAAGGATTAGACAAGTGCATGGAGGACAAGGGGATCAATGGCTATAATTATGGATACCTAAGGATAACCTCTGGGTTGGAGAGATAGGCAGGATATCTCTCCATGCCATGTCCAGGGAATCCTAAGCAGGTGAAGGCATCTCCTTGGGAAGAATACCCTGAAGCAAAGGGTGAGCCACTGCGTGAGACAGAATGCGGGACTGGATGGGCTCCTGTGGCCTGTTCCAGCAAGGCTGTTCTTATGTAGCCCAAAGAAGTGGTGAGCACTCCAACACTGGAAGCACTCAGGGGAAAATCGGACCATTCCTGAGCCAAAGGTGTGTTGCGTGTCTGTGTATTGTTTAGTCAACTATACAATGAGTTTGTTAAATAGAGGGAAATATCATCTCCTCCTCTTTCCTTCCTTCTGCCATATCCAATTCCAAATATTGGCTATCCTCATGGCGATCAACCATGAAGATTATCCTGTGACGAATATAATGCATTTGCTTTTATGACCTCATTATGACCAACTGGTGATTCCACAATTGTATGACTGGCTCTTACTTATGAGGTCTACGATGTACTGCTAAAAGAAATGATAGGACAGGAAGTGAGGTCGTCATTTATGACTGGGTGAGAGAATCCTTCTGACCACGGCAACATCATTGTATCACTTCTCCTCCATCATAGGTGTCTTTTCCCATGTTCCATTTGCCACATCCTTGCATGCTTTCTCTAGTTCTCTTCCTTATCTTCTCTGTCCAATCGAGAGTGTTTTGTGTTAGGTCTGCAGCACAAGTGGACGAAGTGTGATGCTTGGAAGATACAGTGTCTTCCCAGGTACGTTTTCACTGGATATCCAGATTTCCCCCCCCCCCCCAACAAAAGAAAAGAGTCCCTCCAGTCAAAAAGGGTGAATTACACTGCACAACATACCTGTCAAGTTTTGGATTTGGAAATAAGGGAAATTTCCCGGTAAATAAGGGATAGTTGACAGCGATGCTTATCCTATGCTGCCCTCCAATGGCGGCAATAGGGCATTGCAGTCTAATTAATAAGGGATGACGGCGGGAAAGAGGGTAAAATAGGGGGTTTTCCCGGCCAATAAGGGATACTTGACAGCTATGCTTATCCTGTGCTGCCCTCCAATGGTGGCAATAGGGCATTGCAGTCTAATTAATAAGGGATGACGGCGGGAAAGAGGGTAAAATAGGGGGTTTTCCCGGCCAATAAGGGATACTTGACAGCTATGCTGCACAACAATGTTTTTGCTACTGGGAATAACAATTTTCCTGTTGCTATAAAGCTGATGGCTTTGCATGGTCTTCAAAGCACACTTTCGGGGTCTAGAATGCACAGAAATGTCCAGCCATTATTACGTCTCTTAAGAAGAATTTTCACAAGGCTTAGAAGAGGGGAAAGTTCTAAAATTGAGAGGAATTGAGCCTGAAGGCAAGCAGAGGAGAGGGCGATGTCTCTGTCTGTTGTTGAAAGGTAAAGGTAAAAGTCACCCTTGCTCAAAAGCCAGTCATATCCGACTCTAGGGTTCAGTGCTCATCTCTGTTTCATAGCTTAACAGCCAGCGCTGTCTGCTTCTGCAGACGTTTCTGTGGTCATGTGGCAGGCATGACTAGACACCGGAGCGCACAGAATGCTCACCGAACTGGTCCCTATTTATCTACTTGCAGTTTCTTGCTTTCAAAAGTGTGGGTTTGCAGAAGCTGGGACAAAGACGGGAGCTCATTCCATCCTGCAGTACTCAGGAATCGAACGGCTGACCTGCCACCTTCCAGTCAGCATCTTAGCCACTTGAGCCACTGCAATCCCTCTCTGTTGTTTACATGCTGTCAAATCATCTTTGACTTATGGTGACCTTATGAATGGGTGTCTTCCGAAAAGTGAAATGTTGTTGTCATTGCCTGCAACTCATATCCAAGAATGGATTCCCCCACCACCACCACCCCGTGAAGCAGGAAAAATGCCATTGGTGTGAATTTGTTTAAGGTGGATTCCAGCTTGCCATGAAGTGTCACACTATGATCATGGTATATATGGAATGAGACATGCAGGATTTAACACCGGGACTACAATGGACTGCTGCAGCCTTGAGGATATGGATAAGGTGCTCCTTCACAGCCAGTCCATCTGGCATGGCCTCTTCCACCTCCATGACCATTGGGAATCAGAGTTCCTCCACTCATTTTGTCGTTGGGTCCAATATAATGGTTTCCAGTGGCATTTCCTCCACTGAGGCGACCATCACCCTACCCAAAGATGTTCATCCACCCAAAAACATTGGCCCCTTTAGGGAGTCAGGTTATTTACTGCCACTCAACACTCGGTGTTGAGTCTCTGGCTGTACGGTCTACTCCACCACCATAGTGGGATGTCCAGCCAGCCAGATTCCAAAATGTATATCAGAGAGTAAATGAAACAAAAGAAAAAGAAGAAAATATATGCTGTGGCACTTTAAAGACTAACTGCCGTATTTTAATGTGAGCTTTCGTGGATCAGGTCCACTTCATCAGACATGGGAGTGAGACTTCATGGCATCAGTTTGTACACATCAGGCTCAGAGGTACAGAAGGA
This sequence comes from Bradypodion ventrale, assembly GCA_035047345.1. NCBI lineage: Eukaryota > Metazoa > Chordata > Lepidosauria > Squamata > Chamaeleonidae > Bradypodion > Bradypodion ventrale. The sequence continues at coordinate 18,368,174 of JAWDJE010000015.1, forward strand.
TTAGCATAACAGAGAAGTGTACAAATTAGTGTTTGTTTGTTTTTTTACAACTGGGTTTTTCTTCTTCTGTGCCTAGGATGGACGTAAAAGTACCAAAATGAATGCACCTTTTGGTGAGTTCATTCTGCAGTTCCTTTCACCTGCCCTAGTGTGAGAAAGATTAGCTGGCAACACAAGGCTGCCAATACCCGATTGTGGTTCAAGAATATTACAACCTTTGAGGTGGCTCTTTCTGTGGACCCCTTTTACAACTGGTCACATCAGTAATTTGGGTTAGTTGTGAAGCTTCACCCTTTTGACAGGTGTTACCAGTCACCACCTCTAGAGGCAGTGGGTTCCACTGTCATACTGCTCTAACAGTTAAGAAGTTTGTCTTCTATCTGAGCCCATTATTATGCATCCTGAACTTCGAGATGGTGGAGAACGGACCCTTCCCTTCCTCTTTATGATCATCTTTCAGGTATTTCAGTCCTCTTTCTGAAGTTGTCTTCCATTGGGGACAATGTTCAATACAAGTTCTTCTGCATGGCCAAGACAGGCATTCTGACCACTGTCCATTCTGCCAAGTCACTATGAGAATTAAACTCTTCGCCTCTGTTGAATTTGTTGTTCAGTCGTACATTTGAGTCTGACCCTTTGCGACCCTGTGGACCACAGCACGCCAGGGTCCTCTGCCCTCTGCCATCCTCCGTCGCCCACGCAACTCAACGCCCACCATGTCAACAAGGCCATCTAGCTATCTCATCCTCTGCTGCCTCCTTCTCCTTTTTACCTTCGATCTTTCCCAGCATCAAGGCCTTCTCAAGTGAGTCCTCTCTTCTCATTTGGTGGCCAAAGTACTTGAGCTTCAGCTTCAGTATTTGTCTTTCCAATGGTTGGTTTCCTTCAGGACTGACTGATTTGATCTCCTTGCAGTCCAGGGGACTCTCAAGAGTCTCCTCCAGCACCACAGTCATACCTGTCAAGTTTTGGATTTGCAAATAAGGGAAATTTCCTGGCAAATATGGGATACTTGACAGTGATACTTATCCTGTGCTGCCCTCCAATGGCGACAATAGCGCATTGCAGTCTAATTAATAAGGGATGACGTCGGGAAAGAGGGTAAAATAAGAGGTTTTCCCGGCCAATAAGGGATACTTGACAGCTATGCTTATCCAATGGTGGCAATAGGGCATTGCAGTCTAATTAATAAGGGATGCCGTCGGGAAAGAGGGTAAAATAAGGGGTTTTCCCAGCAAAAAAGGGATACTTGACAGCTATGACCACAGTTCAAAGGCGTCTATTTTGCGCTCAGCCTTCCTTATGGTCCAGCTCTCACAGCCATACATTACTACTGGGAAGACCATTGCTTTAACTATGTGGACTTTTGTTGACAGGTTGATGCCTTCCCCCTTCTTCCAGTTTGTGCGTCTCTCCATCTTGCAGTTCGTTATCCGGCTTCCTTAATTCGCCGTGCTTATTAGACCCTGGTTTACTTTCGTCTAATTGTGCGCTCTCCATAGAAGAGCGCCTTGCCAGGTACCAATCAACGCAATCACTCACGGGTGCTAAAATTGAAAGCTACAGCCCATTAAATTAATCGGCCTCCCCGCATTTGAAGCTCCTTTGTGGCATGCGGGCGAGGTGAGAGATTTCATGCCCACGGAAAAGTCCCTGTGATGTACGGAGTCTGGCAAAGAGCCCGGATGGCCCAAGTCAACGCTGGGGAACGCAAGCAATATCGCCGGCACGCTTGGCTGTTTTACGGCCCTCCCTCCTCCGTAATCAGATTATGAAACCTTAGCATCAACTGAATGCAAACCCACCGATCATATGGAGGGCAATAAA
>JAWDJE010000015.1:18375000-18457500 GCA_035047345.1 Bradypodion ventrale
GAGAGAAAGGAAACAGTGATTTCATCCCCTATCTCCAGCTATGTTGTGCCTTATGGCCCACTTTCAGCAGGATCAAGACCTAAGATCAGGAGAGAAGTAGCAGTGGACACCGAGAGAACTAAGCAAGAGAAGGACCCTTGACATCTTCTGAATGGAGATGAGCCTCAAGTCCAAGGGCTCAGACCCAGGAAGAGCTTCATGGCAAGAAGAGACAATCTTCGGGGTATGCAAGAGCAAAACCAAAATAGAAGATGGAGGAAGGAGCTCACTGGACAAGGAACATCATTAATGGTGGACATAGCTGAAGATCTCAACCTCCCCGATGTCACTTGGAGGACCCTGGATAGGCTGAAGGTTGGAGTCCCTAAATGCAAGACCAACAGGCTCAAGTTGGGGATGCTGTGGCCACAAGCCCCGGAGGACTCTTTGCACCCGCCCGGCCACACCAATGCTGGGTGGATGAGAGGCAGCTGTTCCGGATGCTGCGGCCACTCTGTCTTTGTGTGGATGTGCTGGTTGAATGTTGGGGACTTTAAATAAGTGTTTCCCCTTGTAATGTTCAATGGATGTCCCCACTGTCGCCCCCAGACTTTGCCTGCGGCCGGAGTGGAGAGGCCGTTGCAGTATTGTACCGTCGTATCATTGCATATTATGATATGTGCTTTTGTAGGGTGAATATGGTATAATTATTGTCTATATTGCATTGTGTTTACTGTATAATTATTGTGTGAGCTGCCCTGAGTCGGGTTTCCTCATTGCGTGGCATACAAGTGTGACAATTAAATTAAAAATAAATTAACATGTTGTGTGAATGTGGAGAGATACAGAATCTGGCTCATTTACTGGTCTGCCGATGAGTGCCAGAAACATGCACCGCTGGGGACTTAATTTTGGCCAATGAGAAAGCCAAGAAAGTGGCTTCGTTTTGGCAGTCCAACGTTTGATCGGGATGCGGAAGAAGAAGAAGAAGTAGAATCAAGAAGAGTATGCATTGGAATTTGATTGATGAGAAAGACAGTGAAGGGGATGGGACTCTTGCCCCTGCGGAGAAAAAGATGTCCCATCTCCATTGTCACCTCAGCCATCAACCTTTCAACCTTCTGCCTCAACACATGGCATTTAAAGAGTTTCACAGTATGCTGGAGGCAGGCAGGCGGTGGGGATCGCTCAGTAGTAAATCAATAAAAATGCAACTTTCAAAGATAATGAAACACAAGGGGCAGCAGATAATACAACCAACGGAGCAGGCAGAAATATAGGGATACAAATCAGTTGAGCAGGAAGGTGTAACCGTTGTTTGACATCACATAGAATAGATGCTTTTGAAATGTGGTGCTGGAGGACAATTTTGAGAGTCGCCTGGACAGCGAAGGAGATCAAATCCGTCCATCCTGAAGGACATCAAGCCAGACTGTTCCTTGGAAGGGCAAATATTGAAGATGAAGCTCAAGTACTTTGGACACCAAATGAGAAGAGAGGATTCACTGGAGAAGCCGATGCTGGGAAAGGTCATAGAAGGCAAAAGGAGAAAGGGTGTGGCAGAGGATGAGGTGGCTAGATGGCATCATTCATGCACTGGGTGTAATGCTGAGCGGGCTGCAGAGGATGGTGGAGGATAGGGGTGTCTGGTGTGCAATGGTCCCTGGGGTCGCAAAGGGTCAGACTTGACTATGCAACTGAATAGCAATAAGAGGTGGGAGGTCTATCTGGCCAGGTTATCCTGCTGTGGCAATAAAGTAGACCATACTGTCAGTGACTCAACACAGAGTGTCAGGTGGCAGTTAACTAACCTGACCACCCTGAGGACTAACAGCTTGGGTGGGGAAGTCCACAGGGAAGGGTGGTGGTCCCCAAGTGGATTAAATGGTCCCACTTGAGCACATCTTGATGGAGGGCAGCAGCTTCATCCATCCTGGCCGGGGGCTGAGGAGGATTTTGCGTGCCAAAAGGGCTCAGGACCACAAAGTGTGCAATTGGAAAGGGGGTACAGGGGTCATGCTGCGATGCGCAAGGCAGATGAAAGGCCCCTGCATTATATTCTCAGGAGAGTCTTTAAGGCTGATTGTTGTTATTATCGCCAATATTCGGATTCCAATACGGAAGAAGGAGAAGGGGAGGAGGAGGAGAAGAAGAAGAAGAAGAAATACTATCCATGCAATAACGAAACCCTGAGTTCATTTCTCACCAAAGAGTTGAAGTCCACATTTCCACTGTTTTTTATTAAGCTCCTTCCAGGCAGATCTTCTTGGCAGGGTGTTGGGATATCCTCTTGTGTTGTAACATTTCTGTGATGGGATTAATATTTCTGCCTAATCCTCCCGATTCCTTGAAAAGGAACCCCAGCTTCCACCTCACCCTTTGCTTCTGCTAATGATGTGAGCGCATTAATAAATCCCCTTGGCTGGCAGCTAATGAGAGTCTTTGTGGCTTAATTTAGTGATGGCAGGCTGAGCAATGAAACGTTGGACGGCAACAAGTTCAGTTCCAGCAGGAGTCGGGTTTAGTATTAAAAAATTTCTGCTGATCTTTCCTTCGGCACATTAAAACTTCACTTCGTTACCTTGATCATCTTAGAGACGTGATTTTAAGATACAAACTGTGGGCTGCTGTGATGTCTTGTTGCTTCAAACCCTCCAAGCTCAAGGTCATTCCCTAGGCCTGCGGAAATCGGTTATTGTGACAGCCAGACTTTGAATTAATGCTCAATTTCCCCTCCATATGTCAGTGTCCTTCGTACCATTGATAGACCTTGGAGGCATTACTTGCCAGGACAATGTTCACCAAGTTGGCCAGTGGAGTCAAGTGACGGATTTCACAGGTAAGTGTCAGAGATATTTATCTATGTTTTAGCTAAACTCTACAAAGTACTGGTGGGGACTCCAGTGGCTTAGTGGTTGAGATGCTGAACTTGACGACTGGAAGGTTGGCAGGTCAGCAGTTTGAGACCCGAGTGCTGCATGATGGAGTGAGCTCCCATCTCTGTCCTAACTCCTGCCAACGCGGCCGTTCGAAAGCAAGAAATTGCAAATAGATTTGTAAGGTCAAGGTAAGGTCAAGGTCTCCTTTGCTCGAAAGCCAGTCGTATCTGACTCTAGGGTTCGGTGCTCATCTCTGTTTATAGCCAAAGAGCCAGTGCTGTCTGCATCTGCAGATGTTTCCATGGTCATGTGGCAGGCATGACTAGATGCCAGAGTGCACGGAACGCTGTTACCTTTCCCGTCAAAGCGGTATCTACTTATCTACAGTAAAACCTTGCATAAAGAGTCCCTCACTTAGAGACTGACTCGCTTATAGAGCAGAATTTTCTCCAAATGGTCGGCTTGTAGAACAACCAAAAACTCCCTTAACAACTAAATTGGGGTTTGTAATCCCCCCCCCCCCAAGAAGTCACGATTGGTCACTTACCATGGTGGCGGTGGCACTTTTCCCAAGTGCTTCAATTAAAGAGCAATCCCATGGAGTGCATTATGCGCTTTAAGCGAGGTACCACTGTACTTGCAATTTCTTGCTTTCACAGGAGCTGGGACAGATGACGGGCTCTCACTCTGTCGTACAGCACTCGGGTCTCGACCTGGTGACCTGCCAGTCATCAAGCTCAGCATCTTAACCACTTAGCTTCTGCAGTCTGCTCTTTTGCCCTTCAGCTTGCAGAAATCTCTCAGTTGCTAGCAATGCTTCCTTAGATGCTGGAATCATCCTCCAAACAAACGAAGGGGGAATTTAAATGTACCGGCACTTTCCCCCAACTCTGTTCCAGCTTCCTGGAATGCACATTTTCTTTCTTTGAGATTCTCCTGCCCACACGCTGGAAGCTTTTTGCTTATGCACACACCTGCGTTTGGCCAGGTTTGTGTGTCACGTCTCTCTGAGGTTTCACCTCTGTAGTTACAGTCTTGTAGGGAGGAGAATAATACATAACCACAGGTGTTTATTGACTGGGAACCTATTGAGTTACAAATAGACTCGGCCGCACTGTTGACTGAGGAATATACAGGGGACGGTGCTGAATTATTGATAAGAGTTGCGGTGTAACCGAGAAGCATGTAAGTGGCCTCATAGGCGGCGGAGGCACATCAAACACAGCCGCCAAACTGCCGCCAGTCTACACACACAGCTTGCACGTGCATCATTTGGAGACTCCAGGGCCAGAGGCGAGAGAAGGACTGCCAGTTGCTTCACAGAACCGTGCATTTAATTACTGGAAGAGATGCCATTCAATAGCTCACAGTCAATTGTTTGCATCAATGGGATTGACTAAATAGTCTACCTAAGGACCCATTGCAGGCTGCCGTGGCTCAGCGGTTAAGAAGCTCGCCTTGTTATCTGGAAGGCTGGCAAGTCGGCAGTTCAAGACCCTGGTACTGCATGATGGATTGAGCGCCCGGCTCTGTCCCGGCTCCTGCCAACCGAGCAAGAAATTGCAAGTAGATCAATAGGGACCACTTGGGTGGGAAAAGATCTTGGGGACATGAAAGGAGCCTCATTCGGGCGTCCCATGAGCAGAGTTTCTCCAGCAAAAATCCTTTCAACCCAGAATAATTTCTGACTTCTTCTTGTGCTGTATCGGATTCCGAATATTAGCGATCCTCATTGGGATCAGCCATGAAGACTGTCCTGAGAATAGAAAGCAATGGGATTTAATCCATTGGGGGGGCCATCACCCTTCCCTGTGGACTTTGCCATCCAAGGCTACTTGTCCTCAGGGTGGTCAGCTTAGTTAGCCACCACCTGACAATCGGCATTGAATTACTGGCAGTTGGGTCTACTCTATTACCATAGCATCATAACCTGGCCAGACCGTCCTATACCTTTAGGATAGTTCTCCTAATGTTAGATCACACCTGGATTTCCTGGGAAACATCCTCTATCGTTTTTAAATGAAGCACAGACAAGCTATAGTGAAATGCTGTCATAACAGATATGCTTTCTCTTGAATTAGCGTGAAGAACAGCAGCTGATTAACAAAAAATCAATAAATTCTGCTTGGTTATTTGAGAAGCTCTGTTAGGCAAGCAAAGATTTTTAAATTAGCTAATCTGGTTTAATTATTAAATATTGACTCCTCCTCTCTTGTGTAGCTCTGTTTCAAGAAAGATAATGGGGTCCCGTAGAGAACATGGTTAGTTTCATGTAAACACTCGGTAACATGCCAGATTTTGTCATGCTCCGGCGGTATCATTAGCCAAGGTCCCTTTCCTCACTCCATCACATCTATTACCATTTATGTTGGCAACCTTTTACTGGGAGTGGGGGGAGCTAGAAAATGGATTTGAGGGGAGAAGACACAATATAATTCCATAGTTTTGGACTACCACTGGATCCCTGGTTTCCTTGTGAAGAACAAATTGTAAATGCCATTGGTTTTTAATTCACAGACTAGGCATACTTTTGTGTCTTCCTGGGTCAGCTAGTTGGCTGGAAGAAGCTATTTGACGTCACAAGCGGTGACATGAAAAATCCCTGAACGTGGTGGGGAGAACGTGAAAAATGAGTCTAGGGCAGCGGTTCCCAGACTTTTCAAGCTGGGGGCCAGGTCACGCTCTCTCAGTTAGCTTTGAGGGCTGGATGGCCATTTGACCCTGCCTGCTTGATGGCGGTGGCCATTTTGTCCCAACAGCTTCAAAGAGGTGGTCATTTTGTTTCTCAAATGCCCTTAGAGGGGTGGGGGGGCACATGAAATGGTGTCACGGGTTGGACATAGGTTGGGAACCCCTGGTGTTGGGTATAAACCAGTGGTGGCCAATCTTTGCACTCCAGATGTTCTTGAACTTCAATTCCCAGAAGCCCTGATCAGCAGGTGTTGGCTTGGGTTTCTGGGAATTGAAGTCCAAGAACACCTGTAGTGCCAAGGTTGGCCATCCCTGGTATAAACCCTTGTTTCTCTCGTCTTGACATGCAGAAACATGACAGGATACTATTCTCTTTATGTATGAGGAGTACTAGAGATTTCATCACACTCTTAAGTTACTTTTGGTTCTAGCTTGGATAATTTTTGTGTGTGCAAAATAGTGTAAGAAAGGAAGTAAGAAAACAGTACAGCAATAGAATGAAGCACTGATGATTCTAAGCCTTGAATGGGTTGTTTGCATCTTTATTAACAACCAACCAGTCCTTCTCTTTGTTTTGTATACTTACAAATCCTTCAGTGAAAGAAAGAAAAATCTCTGTGTTTTGCTCTCCATTTGGAGGAAGGTAATCTTGCAATGCTTCAAAGTTCCTCATCCAGACTTCATGTGGAAACGAAGCAACCAAAATGTATAAGGATAAGGAATCTGGCACAAATTATTCAGTTATCTATCTGGGCATAGCTGTCAAGTATCCCTTATTGGCCGGGAAAACCCCTTATTTTACCCTCTTTCCCGCTGTCATCCCTTATTAATTAGACTGCAATGCCCTATTGCCACCATTGGAGGGCAGCACAGGATAAGCATAGCTGTCAAGTATCCCTTATTGGCCAGGAAAACCCCTTATTTTACCCTCTTTCCCGCTGTCATCCCTTATTAATTAGACTGCAGTGCGTATTGTCGCCATTGGAGGGCAGCAAAGGATAAGCATAGCTGTCAAGTATCCCTTATTTGCCGGGAAATTTCCCTTATTTCCAAATCCAAAACTTGACAGGTATGTATCTGGGACAGCCATGAGTGGAGGAACTAAACCAGGCCATATCCTCGTACTCCAGTGATGGTTCCTCTCTGATATCTCCTTAATCTGGCAGAAATCATAGACTAAAAAAAATAAAACAAGAACTTTATAATCAATATGGACCATTCTTCTGTGGGTGTTCAGCTGGCTTTTGCTTCATACAGGGTGTAACAATACGGTGCCTTACTCTCGAGTAGGCCCTATTGTCCTTCTGAGTTGCAGCTCCCTTGCTGGACAACCCAGGCATCAGATATGTGTAGATAAGGTAGCGTCGAGCCAAATAACCACTCCAGTCCTTCAGGTATTTTAGAAATATATTGAAAGCATAGCAAGATACAGGATACAGTCCATCAAAAGATCAGGAAACATTTCAAAACAAGGAAATAAAGCAAACTGGTTCTCTAAGGGATAGCCCACAGCCCCGCTTTCTCTCAAGCTTCTACATTTTGGCAGCTTAAAAGCACAGCATGCCAGAGAGTGCCTCATGAGTTGCCTCGTGGCTTTAGTGAAATGAAACCTAATGTGTGATTGACATGTCTTGCTGTAAGATCATTGGTTGGAATCCCTAAGGGGGAGGGCCAAAGGTGGACCCTGTGGGAGGAGATATAGCCCAGAGACTCACGCACAGATACATACAGACACAGAGTCTCTGGGCTATATCTCCTCCCACAGGGTCCACCTTTGGCCCTCCCCCTTAGGGATTCCAACCAATGATCTTACAGCAAGACATGTCAATCACACATTAGGTTTCATTTCACTAAAGCCACGAGGCAACTCATGAGGCAAGGATGTTTACATATTTTCTGTCTCCCCCTGATTCGAATTTGCCATTTTGAAAGAGGCTAAAGCACAGGGTATACTTCATTCTGTTACACAGGGCAGTGGTTCCCAGTCTGGGGCCCTGGCCCCACAGGGTGGACTTCAATTCCCAGAAGCCGACGTCAGTCCATTGGCTGACCAGTGCTTTAGGGAATTGACTTAGCCTTCTAGAACTCTGAAGGTCCTGTTGCTTGGGTGATGCCACCAATAACCATGGAAATATAACAACAATAATAATTAGGTGCTGTCATGTTACTTTAGATTTAAGACAATTCCCTGGTTAATTACATTTTCTAGGGTTTTCAGAAGTGGCTTAGTATTTCCTTCCTCTAGGGGGCATCCTAGGGCTGTGTACTACTACTCAGGGTTGATGTGATGAACCTACCCATTCCATATGCCCAAGAGAAACCATTGTTGTGGTATGCCCACGTTCATAAATTGGCCATAACCCTTCCCGATGGGTTCGCTCACTTACGCACATGGCTTGAGGACCGACACGGGCTCTGATGGAAGGGAAATTGGGAGGAATTGCGGAGGAGTTGCTGACTCTAGGGTTGAACTCGCTCTTCCCCTTCTGACCCAAGATAAGTTTGAGTAAGCACACTGAGTCAGCGGCTAAGGAAGTTAGTCCCAGAGACAGTTACATAGTCTTCCGAGATAGGGCGAGAACAATGGGGTTTCGCCAACCCAGATCTTAGATAACTGCGGGTCTGTCCATTAATCACAAGACAATGTCCGGAGGCAGGTGTTATCTTGACCCACCAGAAATGCCACATTTGCATCAGCCTTCTGTGACGTTGTCCTGTGCGCCTTTAGCATGGAACTCTCGAGGCAGGGTAATAAATATGCCACCCGACTTAGGTCGGGACTGGACTTCACTGCACATTTCGTCTCGCGTGCCTTCCTTGCAGCCAGTCACTCCGAACCTCCGCGGGCGATTCCTGGACCAGGTGGCCCTCTCCGTCGGCCCTTGCAACACCATTGCAACACATGGTGACGTAGCGGTTGGCTTCTAGAACTCTGAAGGTCCTGTTGCTTGGATGAGGCCATCAACAAAAGACAGAAGACCAGAAGAAACAGAGGGAGTCGGTTGGGTGATGCCATCAACAAAGTGTTTCCTAACGTGGGGGCCCAGGCCCCACTGGGTGACTTCAATTCCCAGAAGCCTCAGTCAGTCCATAGGCTGATCAGTGCTTGGAGGAATTGACTGAGGCTTCTGGGAATTGAAGTCCAAAAACCCAAGGTTGGGGAACACTGGTTCAGTATAGGGAGAACATCTTCCTTGGGTTTAGTAGCAGAGACGATCACCCACAAAAAATGCAATCAATGAATAATATAAATCTGATCTTGGTTATTGTGACTTTCCTTTCCTTGCTTGGCTTGGACTTGATTGGCTTGATCCGTCTTTGCTTAATGTGATTTAGCCCTTTGGCTAGAACCTAGTTTGTCTACATCCAACTCTTTGCGATGTTTCAACTTTTCTCGTAATCCTTCCATTGACGTGTAATTGGACCGAAAGCTTCAAATCCATTTTATAATGCTTGTGGTCCCCACCCCCAACCTTTGGGTTCACGGGTAAGTTTTTGTGAGATAGCATAACCTCCGGTGGTCGAGGCCGCAAAAAAGAAGTTTGCAATGACTCATGCTAAACACGAATCAACAATAAGATGATGTAAATAGGTTCATAAAAATTAAATAGTCAAATGTAGTTTTTGAATGCATGAGCAAGCATTGAGTCCATGTCAGGTTGCCCTTGATCAAAAGCCACTTTCCCCAGGGATATAGGCTCATATTTCAGGAGGAAATGGATGACGAGCTTCTGGCTAGAACTTCTGTGCATTGTTCTGCTCTGTAGCATGCTAGATCGAACCTTTGAGGCATCTGTGCATGTAAGACTCATTTAAAAATGCAAGAGTGCATTTAGGTAAAGATCTCCCTTGCTCGAAAGCTCAAAAGCCAGTCACATCCAACTCTAGGGTTCAGTGCTCATCTCTATTTACAGCCAAAGAGCCAGCACTGTCTGTATTTGCAGACATTTCCATGGACATGGGATAGGCATGCCTCAACACCGTAGTGCATGGAGCGCTGTTTATCTTTCCCACCGAAGTGGTCTCTATTTATCTGTTTGCAATTTTTTGCTTTCGAACTGCTAGGTTGGCAGGAGCTGGGACAGAGACCGGTGCTCACTCCGTCCTGTCCTCAGTTTGGATTAACGCTGTTTATCTTCCCACTGAAGAGGTACTTACTCGTTGTTCTGTACAGGACAATGACAATAAAGATCTATCTATCTATCTATCTATCTATCTATCTATCTATCTATCTATCTATCTATCTATCTATCTATCTATCTATCTATCTATCTACTTATCTACTTGCAATTTCTTCCTTTCAAACTGCTTGATAGGCAGGCACTGGGACAGAGACAGGAGCTCACTCTGTCGGGTAGCACTCGGGTCTCAAACTGTTGACCTGCCGAACTTCCAGTCCTCAAGTTCAGCGTCTTAACCACTAAGCCACTGCAGTTACCAGATAGAGATTAGGTGGACACATTTCGGGAATACTTCTGCCATGGACTCCTTCATTGGGAGGGAGTTGGATTAGATGACCTTGGAATCCCTTCTGATTTTACAGTTCTGTCATTCTGTTTGGCACATAACGACTGAGCTAGCTTCCTGGAAGTGGATTTTAGTTTTAGTTGGCATGTGAAAACTGGTCCCAAGAAAACATCAAAAGTGTTCTGATGTCTCATTTGGGTGGGGCACAAATAAATAAAAAAAAGAAAAATAGAACATCCCTTCAATTGAGATCTTTCCGCAAAGAAAATGCTTGAATTTATCGATGCTAGCACCATGAACAAGCGGGCAATAAATGGGAAATTGCTTCTGAAATTACTTCGAATGGATTGGTGTTGAATCTGATCTTTCCATGTATTTTTATTGCTTGTGGAATAGGATCCCTGTTTTATATATCGGCACCCTCTCGGCAAATAGAATTTAATTGGGGCAGTGATTCATTGTAAAGACAACAGGCTTGTCAACATATTGACTATTACACGCAGACCCTCTTATTTGGGAGGGATAAATATGTCCATCTGGGGTTTGTTCAGTTTCTCATCTTTCCAAACGTAAGACCTTTTTCTCCAGTTTCCACACTACTACAGTGGAACCTCAATTAACATAATTAGTGCATTCTCCAGGACGTTTCTTACAGTGAAAATTACTTTAACCAAATTTCCCATAGGAATGCATTGAATGCAATGTCCCATAGGAATGCACTGAAAACCAAAATACTTTGACCAAAATGTGGTTTCCCATAGGAGTGCATTGAATATCAATTAATCTGTTCTGCACAAAATTCTGTAAACCAAGCCACTATTTTCTATGGACTTCCTTTTGTTTATTTATCTGCATCTCCAGATGTTTCCATGGACACGTGGCAGGCATGCCTCAACACCGAACGCTGTTTACCTTCCCACCGAAGTGGTCCCTATTTATCTACTTGCAATTTCTTGCTTTTGAACTACTAGGTTGGCAGGAGCTGGAACAAAGACGGAAGCTCACTCCATTGTGCAGTACCCGGGAACCGATCCCCGACCTTCCAGTTGTCGGGTTCAGCGTCATAACCACTTCAGCCACCACAGTCCCAAATTGATGCTACAGGATAGAGCCTCCTTGAAGATGGTGGTAGTTTTGGAACTACAATCGGGCATACCCTGGTCACGGCAACCATGTTGATAGTTCACAACAACAGAGATTGTGGGGGAAAGGGTGCCTGCTTACGTGGCATCAAAACAAAAGACAAATAAAGTCACAGATTTGGATAAAATGTACATGTTGATCTATATTTAGTTCAGGATGTGGTGGCTTTTATCTTGAAAGGGTAATATCATTTCACTTTTCAATGTTTTGTAGTCTGTCCATCACTCAACTACTCATATTATCAGATCTAACTAAGTGTTACACCAAGGAATGAAATCTGTAGCTCTAACAAGCAAAATGTACCATTTGAAATGGGATAAAATGTTCATTTATTATTGCCTATTAGGAAGGAAGATGTGATGATGTGATGAAATGGTGAGAATGACCTTGCCAGCTCAGATGTAATCTGACTGCGGTGGCTCAGTGGTTAAGAAGCTCACCTTGTTAGCTGGAAGGCAGGCAAGTCGGCAGTTCAAGACCTGAGTACTGTCTAATGGGGTGAGCTTCTGTCTCTGTCTCAGCTCCTATCAACCTAACAGTTCGAAAGCAAGACATTGCAAGTAGATAAAGAGGGACCACTGCAAGGTTCCCTCCGCTACCACGCATGCGCTAATTCATATCTTAGTGTATGCATGCTAAAAGCTAAACCAAGTGATTGTTTTCTGAGGTGGCGGAGACTGAAGCAGCAGAAGTGGTGGCGACTGAGGCAGCGGTGACAGAGACTGACCTCCCGAATAGGGAAGTGGGCATTGCCAAGGGGATTTTTGCTACCGGTACACGCATACCGGAGTGCATCGGGAGCAAGCACACTACTATGTGCTGGTTAATCTTTCTCGCACTAGGTCAGGAAAAAGGAACTACAGAATGAATTCAACAAAGGGTGGCTAAGTTTTGGCAGTTGAGCATCTGGCCTAGACAAGAAAAAAGAAGAAGCATACTGTATTTTAAAAATACATTATGTTCAGATGCTTTTATAAGTGACTTAAAGGTGTGCTCGAAAGCCAGTCGTATCCAACTCTAGGGTGCAGTGCTCATCTCTGTTTCAAAGCCAAAGAGCCAGCGCTGTCTGCTTCTGCAGACGATTCCATGGCCATGTGGCAGGCATGACAAGACACGGAACGCATTTATTAAAACGTAAGGTTTTCTCTAAAGGTATGGACTCTGCATCTGTTGATCGCTTTAAGCCCAGTCAGCGTCTTAGCCACTTGAACCACTGCAAATGACTCAGGAAGCCTTGTACCATCGTAATTCTTCTGACACACTTTTTGCAACTCAAGAACAAAGGAATATTCAGAAGAAAGGAGTTTTCTTTACGTCAAAGGAACAGAATATTCCCGGGGAGCACATTGCAGTTTCAATGTACTGTCAGCTGTGGGATACAGGGTGTCTGAGATTCCATGGGAGGACTACTCTAGTGTAGATCTCCTATGGGAGACATTGGGAGCACCCTTCAAGGACTCTGACAATGGGTTCCACTGTGCCATAAGTAATCGCGAAACACACAACAGCCAGTCTGCTAAGTAGACCACTCTTTATGTAGCAGCCCCTGAGACATTGATGAGAGGCAAATCTGGAAATTGGTCTTATATCACAACGCATCTCACTTAAGCGTGATAGACTGTGATCAGATAAATTGCATGTCTGCTGGCATCCAGTATAGAGGTCAAGGTGTAAGTTATGGCTCCCTGTCTTTCTTTATTTCTATTATACTGCACGACAACAATTTTGCTACTGGGAATAACACGTGTGATTTACATGATATCGAGTGTGCCGATTCCAAATATGAACTCATAATTTGCCTACCATATACAGATTTTAAGGCGTGCTAGAGCTGCTCAAAGGGTCAGTCATTGGGTAATGTACATGGGAGCATGATAACAGTTGCAGCTACCGCTATGCCTGCTGCCGCCTCAGCTGAATCACGCCCTCTGGTAGCATGCATGTTCCAGCATTGGCCGAGCATGTCTGGGCCAGTCAGTGAGCTGACGTCAGAAATAGGTAGATAAGGCGAGATGGACCAAGGGCTTGTCTCTAGTGTGAAACCATCTTATTGGATACTACAGCTAGGCTATAGTGAGTCTGTTTTGAGTTAAAGATGAGTAGGTGCAGCTGTGTTAATAAATTGAACAATTTTTGCTACATTTGTGGCAAGTATACTCCACATGGGAGTATACTCCACATGGGACTGCAGTGGCTCAAGTGGCTAAGATGCTGACTGGGAAGTGGAAGGTCAGCAGTTCGATTCCTGAGTACTGCAGGACGGAATGAGCTCCCGTCGTCTGTCCCAGCTCCTGCCAACCTAGCAGTTCTAAAGCAAGAAATTGCAAGTAGATAAATAGGGACCACCGGTGGGAAGGTAACATCATTCTGTGCACTCTGGTGTCTAGTCATGCCTGCCACATGACTACGGAAACATCTGCAGAAACAGACAGCACTGGCTCTTCGGCTTAGAAACAGAGATGATCACTGCACCCTAGTGTCGGATACGACTGGCTTTCGAGCAAGGGAAACCTTTACTTTACCTTTATACTCCACATGATCAATGCAAGAACATAAGCAAGAGGGTGAGGTTTGCTAACTTAAGATCCTGATGTCCTAGGCAGAATCAGACTTCAGATTTGGATTCAGCACAGTTGATTTAGTATAGGATACATGGATTAGATCAAGTAGCAGACAATATAATTTTTTTTTAGCTCAAAACAGACTCAGTTTGGCCTAGCTGTACTATCCAATAAGATGGTTTTGCCCTAGAGAAAAGCCCCTAGTCCATCCCACCTTAGTCATCCCACCTTAGAAACCTATTTCTGATGTCAACTTATTGACTTGCCCAAACATGCCCGGCTGCTGCTGGAACATGCATGCCACCAGGGGACATGATTCAGCTGAGGCAGCAGCAGGCATAGTGGTAGCTGCAACTGTTTCAATGTCCCCAATGTAAAAATACAGCACACCTCTAACTTAAAATCTGTACATGATAGGCAAATTCTGAGTTCAAGTTTGGAAGCAACACACTTGATATCATGTAAATCACATGTGTTATTCCCAGTAGCAAAATCGTTGTTGTGCAGTATAATGGAAGCAATGGAAAGTCGATTGCCCGGGGAATGCTATTATTTTCATTACCCGCTATTTTCCATATAAAATCCTCTGTACACTCTAGACCTTGACAACCGCAGCAGCCGATGTGCGTGTTGTATGCAAAGTATGCCTGGGATTTTCCCTCCTCCCTGGGTTTTTGTGTGGTGTGTGTGTGTGAAATGTGTGTAGATAATATTTGATCAGTGAAGGAAATGTGCTTCATTTAGTGAAAGGTCGGGTTGGCATAAACTGCTGTAATTTAAAAAGCCTCAGGCGCTCGGAACCTAATGCTGTAGAAGTGATGTCGGTGTGATATATTTACCGTGTCTTCCTAAAGTGGTTTCTTGGTAAGAGGCAATATCCTCCTTTCCAAAGCCAAGGACAATTCGATGTGGCCCCCCAAAAATGGCAATTCTTAGGTTGGGAAAGGGCGTTGTGTAGGTTGCGTTCAACCTTTTTTTCCAACCCCACTATTTCTTTCTGAAGATCACAATTTCTTCCGGTAGAACCAAGGGAGTACATGTAAGTGGAAATTGAACATTCAAAAATGTGTTGAATGCTTCCCCTTCCAAAATATAAACCTACACTTCCATTTCTGGTAATGCAGGGTTTCTCAACTGTGGGCCCCCAGAAAGTTCTTGAATTTCAACTTCCAGAAGTCCTCATCAGTAGGTGTGAATGTGGAGAGACACAGAATCCATTGGCTCATTCGCTGGTCTGCCGATGACTGCCAGAAACATGCACCGATGAGGACTTGAGTTTGGCCAACGTCAAAGTCAACCAAGTGCCTCTATTCTGGCAGTCCATGGTTTGATCAGTACACGAATTAAGAAGAAGAATCTCTTCAGAGGGATGACATATGTGGGCGATCTGGTTACAGATTCCCTTGTGCAGTGGAGAAATTCTGTTTCACAGAAGCATGTGGAGCGGGACCGTCTGTGATGCTGGGTTGCTTTGTGGAGTTAAAGGTAAAGGTAAAGTTTCCCTTGCTCGAAAGCCAGTCGTAACTGACCATAGGGTTCAGTGCTCACCATACCTGTCAAGTTTTGGGTTTGGAAATAAGGGAAATTTCCTGACCAATAAGGGATACTTGACAGCTATGCTTATCCTTTGCTGCCCTCCAATGGTGGCAATAGGGCATTGCAGTCTAATTAATAAGGGATGACAGCGGAAAAGAGGGTAAAATAAGGGGTTTTCCTGGCCAATAAGGGATACTTGACAGCTATGCTTATCCTTTGCTGCCATCCAATGGTGGCAATAGGGCATTGCAGTCTAATAAATACGGGATGACGGCAGGGAAGAAGATAAAATAAGGGGTTTTCCTGGCCAATACGGGATACTTGACAGCTATGGTGCTCACCTGTTTCAAAGCCGAAGAGTCAGCGCTGTCTGCCTCTGCAGACGTTTCCATGGTTATGTGGCAGGCATGCCTAGACACCGGAGCACAAGGAACGCCGTTACCTTCCTACCGAAGTGGTCCCTATTTATCTACTTGCAATTCCTTGCTTTCGAACTGCTAGGTTGGCAGGAGCTGGGACAAAGATGGGAGCTCATTCCATCCTGCAGTACTCGGGAATCGAACTGCTGACCTTCCGCCTCCCAGTCAGCATCTTAGGCACTTGACTCTTTTATTTAGAATGGAACCAATTATTTAATCTGTTCCATTCTAAAAAGGCGCAGACCAAGGGTTCTTAGGTTCTTGTATCTCCTGGTCCACATAAGCCTAGGTGTGCTCCAGAGTTATGTCTTGTTTTTGGATTCTGTGACATACTCTGTGAAGCAGTTAATAATATCCGAGTGTCCTTTTTGACTCTGCATGTGCTCTTAAGCAGAGCTGCTGCTGAGGAGAGCCAAACAAAGGAAGTGAGCACTGGTAAGTTTTGCAGTTGGAGTAGAGCTGCTTTAGAGGCCCGCGCGCCTAACGGCGTGCGAGATTGCAAACTAGTAACAAAGGAAGAATATAGTCTTACTAAGTAGAAAGGTAGTAAACGTGTACATTTTTGAGGCCCGGAATACTGCACTTGTTAAAATGGATTCTGAGGGAACAGCTGTAGTTACCTGCAATACTTGTGCCATGTTTGTGTTCTTGCCAAAGCATATGGAGAACTACACTTGCAGCAAGTGCAAGCTGGTTGCACTACTAGAAGAGAAGGTCCAGCAGCTAGAGGCCCGCATATCTAACCACCAACAAATTAAGGAGCTTGAGCTGTTCTTGGACAGAGCGAGCAGACTATGCTGGACAAAGAAGAGACAGGGCACAGTTCTGAGGGAGAAGGCCCTTCACTAACTCAGGAGGGAGATGGTTGGAGGAATGTGACTCAAAGGAGGAGGAGAGTAGGGGATCACTCTGAGAGTCTGAAATTACAGAATAAATTTGAGGCTCTTTCCCTCATCACACCTGATGAGGAACACACAGAGGAACAACTGGTTCCACCTGATGATCTCTCCTTCATCACACTTGATGAGATCCAGGAAGATGAACAACAGGAACAAACTGAGGTTCTCTCCCTTAATATGGTTGATGAGGTGCATGTAGATGAACAGATTGCAGGAGAGAGGCTCCTTGTACTAGGCGATTCAATAATTAGAAATACAGAGAAATGGATTTGTGATGCACATGATAACCGTATGGTGACTTGCCTGCCAGGTGCAAAAGTTGCAGACATCACAAGAAATCTAGATAGATTGTTAGAGAGAACTGGGAACCAGCCAGTTGTCATGGTACACGTTGGTACCAATGATGTTGGGAAGGCCAAGCGGTCTGTCCTGGAAGCCAAATTTAGGTTGTTAGGAAGAAGATTGAAGTCCCGGACTTCCAAGGTAGCATTTTCAGAAGTGCTGCCTGTCCCTCGCGCAGGACCTACCAGGCAGGCAGAGCTCAGAAGCCTCAATGCGTGGATGAGGCGGTGGTGTCGAGAGGAGGGTTTCAGATTTGTCAGGAACTGGAGAACATTTTGGGACAAGCCAAATCTGTTCCGGAGGGATGGGTTGCATTTAAACCATGATGGGACCAGATTGCTGGCACTCAACATCAAAAAGGCTGCAGAGCAGCTTTTAAACTGATAACTGGGGGAAAGCCGACAGGAGCTGGGCAGCATCCGGTTCGGGAAAGTGTGTACTTGAGTAGTGAGGAGGATGCAAAAATTACTGAGCAGAGCAAGGAGCTAGTCACCAGCACTCTAGCAGAAGGATGCAAGAGGCAGTCTAACAATGCAACTGGACTCAAAAGACTGTATCAGAAAAGCATATATAAATGCTTGTATACAAATGCCAGAAGCCTCCGTAACAAAATAGGGGAGCTGGAATACTTAGCAATAGCTAAGAATATTGATATTATTGGTATCACTGAAACCTGGTGGACGAATGATAACCAATGGGATACAGTTATCCCAGGCTACAAACTGTACAGGAAGGATAGGAAGGGGCAAACAGGAGGTGGTGTAGCCTTGTATGTCAAAGAAGTGATAAAATCGTATGAATTGGAATATCTAGGTGATTTAGAGTCACCATTAGAAGCTCTGTGGGTAAGAGTACCAGGCCACAAGGATGGTCTAACAGTAGGCATATACTATCGGCCTCCGACCCAAACTCTTGAGGGAGACTGGCAGTTGGAGAATGTTGTAAAGGAGGCATCCAAGAAGGGAAGCCTGGTTATAATGGGGGACTTCAATTACCCTCACATAGACTGGGTGAACTGTTGATGTTCAGCACATGATAAAGAGATAAAGTTCCTAGATATGCTAAATGATTGTTCCCTGGGACAGAGGGTTGAAGACCCAACTAGAGGTACAAGAATCCTTGACTTGATCCTGAGTAATACTCAGGATCTGGTGCAAGATGTTAATGTGACTGATCCAATAGGGAACAGTGACCACAACTCAATTATGTTTAACTTGATCATAGACCGCAAGTCACTGATAAAATCTAACACAGAGACCTTAAATTTTCAAAAAGGAAATGTCCCAAAGTTGAGGAAACTTGTAAAAAAGAAGCTGAAAGGGAAAATTGAGAGAGTCCAAACACTCCAAGAGGCATGGAGGCTGTTTACAAAAACAATAACAGAGGCTCAATTGGAATGCATACCCAAAAGGAAAAAGGGCACTGCCAGGTCCAAGAGGACTCCGATGTGGCTTACAGGAGCTGTTCGGGAAGTGATCAAGAGCAAGAGAAGCTCATTTAGAAGATGGAAGGCTTGTCCAAATGAGGACAGCAGGCAGAAACATAAATTCTGGCAGAACAAATGCAAGGCAACAATCAGGAAAGCAAAGCAAGACTTTGAGGAGCGTATAGCTAAAAATATTCAGAGAAATAACAAAGACTTCTTTAAGTACATTAGAGGTAAGAACCCAACTAGGAAGGCCATTGGACCATTAGATGACAATGGAAGGCAAGGGGTTATTAAAGAGGAAACAGAGATTGCAGAGAGACTCAATGAATTCTTTGCTTCAGTATTCACTGAAGAAGACAGAGGCCACATGCCCAAAACAGAGCCTATCTTCATAGGGAGGGAAACCGAAGAATTAAGCCAGATAGAAATAACCAGGGAGGAGGTCCTTGCATGTCTTGTTAAGCTAAACACTAACAAATCGCCAGGACCAGATGGCATCCATCCACGAGTTCTCAGGGAACTTAAAGATGAAATTGCTGATCTCCTAGCCAAAATATATAATCTTTCCCTCAAATCAGGCTTTGTGCCTGATGAATGGAAGGTAGCGAATGTAACACCAATTTTCAAAAAAGGATCCAGGGGTGATCCAGGAAATTACCGACCTGTCAGTTTGACATGTGTCCCAGGTAAAGTGATGGAAACCATCCTAAAAGATAGAATTAATAGGCACATAGAAGAGAAGGCGCTGCTAAAGGAGAGCCAACATGGCTTTTGCAAGGGCAAATCATGCCTCACTAATCTGTTGGAATTTTTTGAGAGTGTCAACAAGCATGTGGATAAGGGGGATCCAGTTGACATTGTTTATCTGGACTTTCAGAAGGCTTTTGACAAGGTCCCACACCAAAGGCTCTTGAATAAACTTACCAGTCATGGAATAAAGGGACAACAGGTCTTGTCCTGGATCAGCAACTGGCTAAGGGACAGGAAACAGAGGGTAGCACTAAATGGACACTTCTCCAAGTGGAGGGAAGTAAAGAGTGGGGTCCCCCAAGGTTCAGTACTGGGACCCCTGCTTTTCAACCTCTTCATAAATGATCTAGAGGTAGGAGTAAAAAGCAAGGTAGCCAAATTTGCTGACGACACTAAATTATACAGGGTAGTGAAAACTGTGAGAGATTGTGAGGAGCTCCAGAGGGATCTCTCGACACTGGGGGAGTGGGCAAAACAGTGGCAAATGAGTTTCAACATTAGTAAGTGCAGAGTGATGCATGTTGGGGCAAAGAACCCCAATTACATTTATAAACTTATGGGGTCTGAACTCTCTGCGACAAACCAGGAAAGGGACCTTGGTGTCCTGGTGGACGAGAACTCAATGAAGATGTCAACCCAGTGTGCCTCAGCAGTGAAAAAAGCAAACTCCATGTTAGGGATCATTAGGAAGGGTATAGAAAATAAGTCAGCAAGTGTCATTTTGCCTCTTTATAAATCTATGGTGAGGCCCCATCTGGAATACTGTGTACAGTTGTGGTCGCCATACCTCCAGAAGGATATTATGGAGCTGGAAAAAGTGCAGAGGAGGGCAACCAGAATGATTAGGGGACTGGAACACCTTCCTTACCATCTGAGGCTGCAACGGTTGGGCCTCTTCACTCTTGAACGACGACGTCTAAGAGGTGACCTGATTGAACTTTATAAAATCATGCACGGTGTGGACAAAGTAGATAAGGAAAAACTGTTTTCCCTATCGCATAACACTAGAACTAGGGGACACTCCATGAAACTTTTGGGTACTAGTTCTCAAACAAATAAGAGAAAGTACTTTTTCACCCAGAGGATTACTGGTCTATGGAACTCCCTGCCAGAAGAAGTGGTGACAGCTGTCAGTCTTGACAGCTTTAAGAAAGGATTAGACAAGTTTCTTGGAGGACAAGGGTATCAATGGCTATAATTATGGCTACCTAAGAACAACCTCTGGGTTGGAGAGATAGGCAGGATATCTCTCAATGCCATTTCCAGGGAATCCTAAGCAGGTGAAGGCATCTCCTTGGGAATACCCTGAAGGAAATGGTGAGCCACTGTGTGAGACACAATGCTGGACTGGATGGGCTGTGGCATGTTCCAGCAAGGCTGTTCTTATGTTCTTATGTTATGTTCTTATGTCATAGATTAAGGCAAGTTCACCATTAAAATGAACAGTCTTTTTGTTTTTAGAGATAACACTGCTCTTAGATCAGGAGTTCTCAACCTTTTTAAGCCGGGGGACAGGTCATGCTCCCTCAGACAGCTTTGGGGGCCGGCGGCCATTTTGCCCTTCCTCCATCACATGGCACTACCTGGTGTGGTGGAGGCCATGGGAGGGCCACATGAAATGGTGCCATGGGACGCATTCGGCCCATGGGCTGCAGGTTGAGAATCCCTGTCTTAGATCCATAACAGCCTCTGGTCTAGTAACACCTTCAAATAAAGCAAATGAGATTAGTTGGGACTGCGGTGGCTCAGTGGTTAAGAAGCTCACCTTGTTAGCTGGAAGGTCGGCAAGTTGGCTGTTTGAGACCCGGGTACTGCATGATGGAATGAGCTCTCGCCGTCTGTCCCAGCTCCTGCCAACCTAGCAGTTCAAAAGCAAGACATTGCAAGTAGATAAATAGGGACCACTTTGGTGGGGAAAAGATCTTGGGGGTGTGAAAGGAGCCTCTTTTGGGCGTCCTCTGAGCAGAGTTCCTTCGGCAAGAATCCTTTCAACCAAGAAAGCACCCTTGTGTGCTTCTGACACGATTAAAGAAGAATGAATCTAGTTGACATCCCAGTCCATGCAAGTTTCTCTTTTGGGGCTTCCCTCCTTTCCCTTGCCCTTATCCTTGTGGAAAAAATATATTAAGGAATTTAATAGTATTTGAAAAGTCTGATCATCTTACTATACTTTCTTTCCCCCGGGTGCCATGGAGGCTGGATTGATGCATTAATTTCCCCCTTTTCTGGCCTGGCTGAACACCTGCAACCCATGCTGCAATTTCAAGTCCTTTCTAGCTTTTGCGCTTCCTTTATTTATGACTATCTGGAAATTTGCCTCTCTCTTTCTCTCATATTCTTTCTCAATCAATTCAAGTTTAAGTTTAAGGTTAAGGTTAAAAAGGTTGAAAGCTTGTCATATCCAACTCTAGAGTATGGTGCTCATCTCCATTAGAGTCAAAGAGCCAGCAGTATCTGTGTCTGTAGACGTTTCCATGGCCATGTGATAGGCATGACTAGACACCGGAATGCATGGAATCCTGTTACCTTTTTCCATCAAAGTGGTACCTATTTATCTACTTGAATTTTTTTGCTTTTGAACTGCTAGGTTGGCAGGAACTGGGACAGGGACGGGAGCTCACTCCGTCATTCGGCACTCCGGTCTCAAACTGTTGACCTGCTGACCTTCTAGTCATCATGTTCAGCATCTCAACCACTAAGCCACTGCAGTTCGTTCTGCTCGATTACACCAGCCTATCCAAACAATGCTATTACAGTTACAGATCTGACATCAGGTGAGCCTTCTGTGTTATCTCTGGTGGCTTTTTCAGGTTCCTTTGGTAGGGTATTAAAACACACACATTATGCAATGTGCTTCCGGTCTCTTAGATCTTTTCACCTGAGCCATTTAATGAATCGTGTGATGAAAGAATGATGATGATGATGATAGCATTGATATTCAGTGCCATGGGAATGTTCACTGAATTGTTAGTTTTCACCATTTAGACTGTTTCAACAAAGCAAAGTAGCTCAGGAGGAAATATTGAGCCCCATGAAACCTCATTGGCTTTAGATGAGCATGAGACAAAGACTTCCCCCACCCCAATATATTGGTTTGGAGCATCCTGGGACACCCAAGAGGTACATTTTAAGGATTAGGACCACCATAAGGGATTTTTGAACCTTTTTGAACCATCATCCTGGAGTTTGTGAGTTTATAGGACTGCGGTGGCTTGAGACCTGGAAGGTCGACAGGTCAGCAGTTTGAGACCCGAGTGCTGCACGATGGGTCGCGCGCCCGTCTCTGTCCTAGCTCCTGCCAACCTTGCAGTTTGGCAGCAATGAAATTGCAAGTAGATAAATCGCTTTGGTCAGAAAGGTAACAGCGTTCCATTCACACCGATGTCTATTCATGCCTGCCACACGTCCATGGAAACATGAGTTTCCCTAGGGCAAGAGGGAGGGATATAAATCCAAATAAATAAATAAATAAACATCTGCAAATGCAAACAGCACTGGCTCTTTGGCTATAAATGGAGTTGAGCACCGAACCCTAGAGTCAGACATGACTTGCTTTTGAGGCAGGGCGGCCTTAACCTCTACCTTACCTTTATTTATCAAAAAAAGAGAAATTTTGCTATTATGCACAAATTTGTATAAATTATAAAGGTTTATAAGGAGAATTTGTACCCCTTGTCTTGGCCTCAACTCAAATTACTTGTCAAGATTTTTCTTTGAGCGAAGAAACAGGAATCCAACCACTAAGGAATTTAGCAAGCATTCCTTTCATCCTTTGAGACATTATCTGTTGAAAAACAATGTTTTCTGAAAAAAGTAATATTTTCTAGTTATTTTTATGTATGGGGGGGGGGATACACTTTGAGGGTACATGGGGGGGGGTACTCTTTGATGGCACATGACCTAGTAATGAGCAATGTGATGAGCATTGTCATTTAGTTCCTGTTGTGTTAAAAACTACAGTCATAAGTAGTCACAAAATGGAGTGTGTAGTTTTGGGGATTTCTAAAACAGCAATGACAGTAATGGTGTGAATTCTTTATAAAAAGTAACTTTCTAATGACTTCTTACTTGACTTGGCTTGAATCTGATCTTTCTACACAGTGTGTGAATCAGAATGTGAATCTTTGGGGTTTGGCAGTTCTCTGAAGTTTGTTATTCGGTTCTCAGCCAAAAACAAGTACAGAACTTGTAGTTTCCAATCAACCAGCCAACCCAACCCAACCCAACCCCAACCCAACCCAACCAACCAACGGCTCTAAAATATATTCCAGTTTGATCTGTATCCAAAATGTATGGCAGTTTTATTTTGATTGGTTTTCCGCTCCCAACCAACTTGTGAGTGAATAATTGAGAAACTGGAACAGACTGATCCATTAGTTGGCATGAAAATCACGTCAGGATTCCAACCCAATCTTGAGATGACAAGGATTGCATCTGTGTCACAAGCCCATAATTCACCACCGAGCTGCAGCATTTCTGTCTGCAAATAGCTCTACATTTCACATGTTAGGAAAGCAGACAGGGGAAAAAAATCTGAGCAAATTGCAATGAAAGCCAATTTAGTTTGAGATATTCCTTCACGCAAACAGAAGAAGAATAAAGCAAATCCCCGAAGAAGTAGTTTTGAAGGGAACAAGAGAAATCAGTTCATCTTACCCATCCTCGACCACTGACTAAGGAAAGGGCGACCTTCTGAAAATCCATGTCTGGAGTCCTTGTACAAGTTCTCTGACCCATCCCAACTGTTGGACTTTTCTCCTTTGATCCCGGTACAACCTTTTCAAGCTGGGGACCAGGTCACACTCAGTCAGCTTCGAGAGCTGAATGGCCATTTTGTCCCAACAGCTTCAAAGGAGTGGCCATTTTGTTTTTCAAATGCCCTTAGAGGGGCGCACATTAAATGGCATCATGGGCCGGATCCAGCCCATGGGCCTTAGGTTGAGAACCCCCACTGTACAGGCTAAAAGTATGTTTGTCACCACCCAGCTGGGTCAAATAAGCAACTCAAGAGAAAGAAATGTGAAGTCCTATGCTTGGCCATGCAAAGAGCAAAGATGAGGAGCAGGTGAATCAAACTGACAAGACCTTATCCCTGCTCCATGTCTTATCTAATTAGGTGGTTTTATCATGTGACGAGTGTAGAAACGGTGTACCAGATGGATAAAGAACATGAACTGTTTAAGACCATTAAACGAAGAAAACTTCAATACCTCGGGCACATCATGAGGCACGAAATGAAATATGGAACATTTTGAAGTGGTAACCACGTTAGTTTCTGCTAGCATATCAGAGAGTAAACAAAACAAGACAACAAAAAAAGACAAAAAAGTTTTGGCACCTTAAAGACTAAGTTGTTTAAGAAGTTGTTTTGCATTGTTTGCCTGTAATTATAACTAGAAAGGTTCTTTCCTGACCCTATTTGCATGTGTTAAGGCTTCTGTTTTGTTCAGCACTCCATTCTCGCATGGCTGACCTGCCATTTCCAGTCGACAAATTCTTACCCACTAAGCCACCGCCACTTACCCACTAAGTAGTTTAGCCAAAACAACACTTTCCCCAGGATTGTCATGTGTGGCCGGCTTGACCGTGAAAATTCGGGCTTGCACCAGGGAGCTCCTCACAAATTGCTCTATTCAATGCCATTCCAAAAATAGAAAGCATTTTCGTTCCGGCTTGTTGCCAGAAGATTGCTTTCAAGCCAGACTTCAAGGGGAGGCTTCAAATCATGCGAAATGGAGACAATCACCCCTCGGAGAGAAGGGTCCGCCCTTCCCTGCAGCGCTCGGGACTCTTATAGCCAGCAGGGGAATCGTCCATTTGAATAGCAAAAGGAAGCATTTGAAAGTCTTAGAGGAAAAGGCTGTGGTGTCTCAATTCTCCTGCTCCCTACATAGGTGGTCATCAAAGGAGAAATCACTTTGAGGGCTTTCATCCAGGCACCTGTGCATTGGTACCACCAATCCCTCAGGGTTCCTTTCAAAGGAGGGAAGGGAACTTCTGAGGCTCAACATGCATTGACCATTGCCGTGACAGCTGACACCACTGCTGCTCTGGGGCCACCCCCTCCCAGCCCGGGGAGGAATAAGAGCGGCTGAGCCCGGGATGACCCAAAGACCATTGCCGCCACGGCAGACACTGCCACAGCTGTTCTGAGGCTAGCCCCTCCCAGCCCAGAGAGGCTGAGACTACTGCTGGCCAAAAACCAACATCTCGCCGCCGCAGCTGTATCGGGGCCTCCTTGGATGCCATCCTCATGGATGTTGGGCCCAGGGCTCCATCGTGGATGTTGAGCCTGGGCTCCATCATGGAGTTTGAGCCTGGGCTCCATCGTGGACATTGAGCCTGGGCTCCATTGTCGATGTTGAGCCTGGGCTCCACCGTGGACGTTGAGTGGCAAAGGACATTGGGTTTTGGACATGCTGTGAGCCTAGGTTTTTTATTTTTACAAGCTATTGTATTTATTGTATGCTCTGTATTTTTGCCATTGGTTTTGTGTATATTTTATGCTTTTGAACTGCTAGGTTGGCAGTTCTTGTTTACTTGTGAACTGCCTTGGGTCGCCCCAGGGTGAGGAAGGTGGTATACAAATAAAGCAATAATAATAATAATAATAATAATAATAATAATAATAATAATAATAATAATAATAATAATAATAATAATAATAATAATAATAATAATAATAGAGAGAGCACTCAGCTCTAAGAAGCAGATGGAGTTGTATTTTGTGACAGATGCCTTTGAACGGCCGCACTTCCTGTCATCTTTATTTCCTTTACTTGTATCAGATGGTTGCAGAATTTATGAATTACAGTGCATCACAAAAATAAATAAATATTGTCTGCTACTTGGTCTAATCCATGTGTCCCATACTAAATCATATTATATTGTGTGTGGTCGCATGCCAGTATTGGTTTGTGGAGTCACCAGAGACAAACCCACCAGCTGAGAAAATGACTTCCAGGGAAAATGTATGCTCGGATACGAGTAGCACCTGACAAATACTAAATCAAGTGCGCTGAATCCAAACGTGAAGTCTGATTCTGCCTAGGATGTCAGGATCTTAAGTTAGGATCTTGGACAGGGTGGCATAAAACCCATGGGCCTCACTATGACCACTCCAAATCTACAAGGATCTCTTTCACGGCTTGGTATGGGGGACACAGAAATAGCCTCCTCAAAGATTGTAGTATTCTTGAACCACAATCGGGTGAACCCTGGTAATGGCAACCAGGTGTTGCCAGCTGATCTTTCTCACACCAGGTCAGGTGAAAGGAACTGCGGAATGAACTTCCCAGATGGTGGCTTCATTTTGGCAGTTTCACGTCCTGCCTAGACATAGAAGAAGAAGAAGAAGAAATGATATCCATGCGATAAGGAAAACATGAGATCATTTCTTGCCAATAGAAGGTCACTACATTATACTAATCACAGGAGAATCTTCATGGCTGATCATCATGAGGATAAATATTTGGAATCCGATACGGAAGAAGAAGGAGGAGAAGGAGAAACGGGTGACTTTGAGCAAAGGTCTGGGAGATATCATAAGCTGTTCTGTCTCCTTCTTCGTTTCTTCCTATTGGGAAACCAAGGGTTGATTGACTACAGTACATGTGGAGCAAAGATCCATAGGATCTGTTACCTCGATGACATGCATTTAATCTCTTAGCAATTCACTCAGCATGGATCAAAAACCTTAATAGGATCCAGCTGTGGCACTTCTAATAATTTCCCCCAGCTGGAGTCAATGCATTAAAATTAATGCATTAAATATAGTCAACGACTATATTTAAAATCAGAAGTTATTGCATTTCTCTGCCCACCCTCCTCTTCTTGCCTTCTTTAAAAATATAAGATTACAAACATACAGTCCAGAAGCCTAAACCTGTGTTTCCCAACCTTTGATTTTGGGACTCCAATTCCCAGAAGCCTCAGTCAATTCCCCAAAGCACTGATCTGCCAATGGACTAACTGAGGCTTCTGGGAATTGAGGTGGGGTATGGACCCCACATTGGAGCATCTCTTATGCCAGTGATGGACATCCTCGGCACTCTGGATGTCCTTGGCCTTCAATTCCTAGAAACCCAAGTCAACACCTGCTGATCAGGGCTTCTGGGAATTATAGTTCAAGAATACACAGAGTGCCAAGGTTCACCTTCAGTATCCTGTGCCATGATTCCCATGTATTAAATTATTTTGCCTTTCCTCGCTTCTTTATTGATGGCCAACCCTGTTTAAACATTTAAATGCATCCCATGGCTTTCAGAGCAAATAGGCTTCTTTACAGGGTTGATTTCTTCCCAATAAATATGAGCTAGGTGGGGCCCTCAATTATTTACCGCCTCGCATGGTGGAGATGCACACTTTAATAAAAATGCAGGAAGGTTTTTAATTTTTCAGAGCAATAAAGACGATTTACTTTGCGCCAAGTGGGACGAATTGTCAGGCTTGAATGTCTCCTAGCTGGAATCTTTCTCATTTTTTTAGGGATGAGTATTGATGGATACCAAGGCTCATGGGTTTGGGTTTGTTTTGTGCCTTCACACACTCTCACGGAGTGTACACCGTCAAGGCTGCCCTTCTATGCAGAGCAACTTGGGAGGGAGTTGCCAGGAACGCATATGTCAGCGTAAACATGCTCTCACACATCCACAGTATATGACCAAGATGAATCTTGCCCATTGGGGATTTTTACTTATCCTCTTTACGTCAGTGTGTATGGCTCAACATTAGCCCTTCTTCCTTATGAATTGTGCTGGGCTTTTCATCTTCACTTGTTTGGGGCTTTTCATAAACATTTACAAGTATTATTAATGCAGGGAATCTATTTCATTTCTATGGTACAAGAGATGACCAGGCATCATAAATATGGGAGAAACACAACGATCTTTGAGCGGACAGACTGGTTCGTGTGGTTCTCTTCAGTTGAAATATGCAAAGGGAACGGGTAGATGCCAATCATATGGGCTTCTTCTTGTTCTTGTTCTTCTTCTTGTTGTTCTTGTTCTTTGTCTTCAAACATTGAGCTGTGTGAGACAGTTCCATATCATGGATCTTCTTGTTCTTGTTCTTGTTCTTTGCCTTCAAACATTGAGCTGTGTGAGACAGTTCCATATAATGGATCTTCTTGTTCTTGATCTTGTTCTTTGTCTTCAAACATTGAGCTGTGTGAGACAGATGCATACAATTGATCTTGTTTGTTGTTCTTCTCTTTCTTCTGTGGTGGGCGCTCAATCCATCATACAGTACCCGGGTCTTGAACTGCCAGCTTGTTGGTTTTCCAGCTAACAAGGCAAGCTTCTTAACCACTGAGCCACCGCAGCCCCTTCTTCTTCTTCCATGTCTATACCAGATGTTATCTCATGTGAGAGTCTTAGAACTACAGAGCTGGAGGGAAACCTATGGGTCATGGGGTCCAGCCCCTATCAAGCAGGAACCGGGCAGAATTGAACCCCCAAACCTCTGGCTCCGCAGGTAAAGGTAAAGGTCTCCCTTGTTCAAAAGCCAGTTGTGTCTGACTCTAGAGGGTGATGCTCATGTCTGTTTACAGTCAAAGATGCAGAGTTCTTGCAGTCATGTGGCAGGCATGACTAGATGCCAGAGCACAGGGAGCACTGTGACCTTGCCTGCCAGGTAGCTATTTATCCACATGCTACGTTGGCAGGAGGTACTGACAAGGCTAACCAAGATAGCAGCCCTTGACATTTTTGATGGTCTCCTTATACCTTCACCGTTTTGGGAGATTGTTTCTGGGAAAGCAGTGAAACTGAACATGTAAGAGGAGAGGAATCAGCGCATAACAAAGCAGCCGTACAGCCATGTCCCTGCCAAGGCATTTCAAAAGGCAGGATTTGTGCCAGCTCCTCACCATTATCTCCTGTACAAAAGGGCTTGGGCTGAGGCAGCGAATCAGATTTACTGACATTTAAAAGCTGCCAGAGCTGATGGTCTTGGAGCCGAGCAGGGAAGGACTGTCAATGTGGCAAGGCAAAGATATACAGGTTTGCTCTTTGCCCAAACCTCCTGGGAACGGCCAGCTAATGAACTCGATGATTAAGAACTTCCACCTGTCTCAAGCCCAGGGAAGGGAGATGGGAAATTGCATGTCTGGTGGAGAACAGCTACTTCCAAGAGATAGAGTAAAATATCAGTTGGCCAACAGTTGGGTAGGCTCCTTTTGCCAGGGTGACATGCATTTAATACGAGTAATGTATTAAACAGGTGAGCAAACTCCTTACTTGCCTCCTCCTTGCATGCATGAGTGAGAAATGCTAACATTTCTCCTTGCTGGAGAAGATGGCTTTGAACTCTAGGTAGACATCTCACCCTGGTGAGAATAAGGATCCGTGTACCTGCCAACCTAGCAGCTCAAAAGCAAGAAATTGCAAGTAGATAAATAGGGACCACTTCGGTAGGAAGGTAAATGACGTTCCATGCACTCCGGTGTCTAGGCATGCCTTCCACACGACCACGGAAATGTCTTCAGACGCAGACAGCGCTGGCTCTTTGGCTATAAACAGAGATGAGCACTGAACTCTAGAGTCAGATACGACTCATTTTTGAACAAGAGGGACTTTTACCTTTACCTAACATTGTACATTTTTGCACAGAACAACATAATTTTTTTGCATAAAGTTTCACAGTTCCTGCAACTGTGGGGATTTCATGGATTTAATGGATTGCAGAATGGTGTCTGCTTTATTTAAGAGTCTAAAGCACTAGATGGGTTAATGTAGTCTTTTTTATGATCAGCTGTCTTTCTTGAAGTGAAAGAGAGGATATTGGTTCTTTTTTAAATTTCTGTCGAAGAGCAAGAGACTGGAAAATTGGCATTCCTAGTTCTAAATGCTAGTCTGGCCAGGTTAGCCTGCTATAGTAGCAGAGTAGATCAGGGATTCTCAACTTGCATCCCACAGGCCGGATGCGGCCCACGACACCATTTCATGTGCCCCTCGCCTTCACCACACCAGGAAGTGCCATGTGTTGGAGGAAGGGCAAAATGACCATCTGGCCCCCGAAGCTGTTTGAGGTTGTGTGACCCGGCCCCCGGTTTTAAAAGGTTGAGAACTCCTGGAGTAGACCCGATGCTTAGTGTCAGGCAGCGGTGAAAACCTGACAGCCCAGAGGACTAACAGCCTTGGGTGCCAAAGTCCCTGGCCTAGGGATGATGATGAGGACTTTGCATGCCAAATGCACTCAGGACCAGAAAGTGACTCATGGAACTGGATCGGTGGTACTATGGGTGTCACATTCTTCGATGCGGAAGGCAAATGGAAGGCCACTGCATTATATTCTCACGTCAGTCTTTGTGGCTGATTACCATGATGATCGCCAATGTTCGGATTCGGATAAGGCAGAAGAAGAAAGAAAAAGAACGAAAAAGTTCTAAATGCTTCCAAGCATGGTCTTTGAGATCATGTGCAAGTTTCATTCCTGGAGTCATACCTTGCATTTTGAATATCTCAGAGACAACCCAGAATGCTGTTGAAGGCAATGCTTGGAATTGATATTATACAGGTGTTAAAGCAGAGGTGGTCAAACTGCTGCCTGTGGGTCAGATCCAGCCTGTGGCACCAAATTATCCAGCCCGTGGCACCCTTGCTGCTCCTGGAAGCGCAAAATGCTGCTGGAAATGCACCCGTGGCTGTCGTAAATGTGTTTACAACAGCTGCGGGTGCATTTACGGCAGCGTTTAGCACATGCGCGGGTGTGTTTTGCTTCTGGTTCTGGTGCGATGAACCATGTGACCGGCCCGCTAAACCACATGACCAGCCCATGGCGCAAATAAGTTTGGGATCCCCTGTTTTAAAGCTACCTCACTACCTCTGCAGTGGCCCAGTGGTTAAGAAGCTTGCCTTGTTACTAGAAGGCTGGCAAATCGGCAGTTCAAGACCCGAGTACTGCATGAGAGATTGCGCGCCTATCTCTGTACCAGCTCTTGGGGACATAAAAGGAGCCTCATTTGGGTGTTCCCTGAGCAGAGTTTCTTCCACAAAAATAGTTTCAACCCAGAATAATTTCTGACATGAAATTATTATTATGCTACCTCTAATGGCCACAATAATGTAATGTTACTCATGTCCCTATCGAACTAATTGTGCCAGAATCTTAATATTCATAGAATGAAACCCTCATATGGTCACCCAGATGTTCCAAGAAAAGAATGATACCCTTTCAGGCTATTTAGTAGTTGTCTAGTGTACCATCTCCACTTATCTAAAATACCTGTTTTGACCTGGTAGATACCTGCAAAACTTTCCCCCTTATTCATCTCTGGTTCCTCCCATTTCAACCCCATCAGCCAGACAAAGAAAGGAGTTGGCAGAAGCTTTGGAAATTTTCTACCACCATCAGCAAATGTGACTTTTGCTGGATCGACTTTTGCATAAGTGTATCCCCCCAGGCCTTTGGCTTGACTGTATTTTATTGGCATTCGCTAATCAAATGGCACAACTAATCACTTTCAGTGTCAAAAGCAAAGCAAACACATCCTAGCCATTAAAATAACGAAACGCTGAATCTACTTTGAGAGCAAAAGTGAACACCTCGTGTCAACAGGCATGCCTAGGAGACCTTGGAAGATGTGGTGGCAAACCTCTGTATTTTGAGGATGATGGAAGGATACTGTTTAGACATCGCTACTGAGGGTCTGAGATGACTGTGGTGGCTTGGTGGCTAAGGCGCTGAACTTGACAACTGGACGGTTGGCAGGTCAACAGTTTGAGACACGAGTGTTGCACGATGGAGTGAGCGTCCATCTCTGTCCCAGCTCCTGCCAACCGAGCAGTGCAACAGTAAGAAATTGCAAGGAGATAAACAGGTACCACTTTGGTGGGAAGGTAACAGCTTTCCGTGTATATAGTCATCTCTGCCACATGTCTATGGAAATGTCTACAGATGCAGACAGTCCTGGCTCTTTGGCTATTTGTGGAGATGAGCACTGAACTCTAGAGTTGGATATGACTGGCTTTTGACCAAGGGCGACCCTTACCTTTAAAGAGTGTCTGAGCATGTGAAAAAAATATATTTTGGTAGTAATGAATACCTGTTTCTCTTACTTTCCTCTTGGTAGTAAAAATCAAGAAGTACAGTAAGTACTCAGGGATTAGATAGATAGTATAATTCCCCCAACAATAGAAGTCTATGGGAGCTGAGGGTGCTGAATCCTTCCCCCAATAGACTCATCATGGCTATCTTCTGCACAGTTTGGACCAGTGGGTCCCAATGTGGGGCCCAGACCCCACAGGGGATTTACATTCCCAAAAGCCTAAGTCAGTCCATTGGCCTAAATCAGTCCATTGGCTATTCTGCATAGGTCAACAAGCCATTAATCATCTTAAATGCATTACTTATTCAATTATTTAAAGAAATTATCACTATGTACTAGCTTCAACATATTGTTAAGTAAGAAAAAAATATAACAACTCGTTTTATTTCAAACAACAAGTGCACCCGTCACCCTTTGGGGAATCACTACTTCCAGGTCTTCACTCCAAACTTCTTTAGTTAATAATATTGACTTTCCAAAAACTCATTGTTTCTTGTACAGCTTTAAAACTCTGATTCTGTACCATTCTTCCATTTTAAGGCTAGGGACTGCAGTGGCTCAGTGGTTAAGAAGCTCGTCTTGTTATCTGGAAGGCTGGCAAGTCAACAGTTCGAGGCCCAGGTACTGCATGACTGATTGAGCACCCATCTCTGTCCCAGCTCTTGGGGACATAAAAGGAGTCTCATTCGGGCATCCCCAGAATGGAATTTCTTTCACAAAAATCCTTTCAACCCAGAATAATTTCTGACATTAAATCATCATCATCATAATGAGGCGAAGAAGAAGAAGAAGGAGCTGCAGTGGTTCAGTAGTCAAGAAGCTTGCCTTGATAGGTGGAATGCCGACAAGCTAGCAGTTCAAGACCCGGGTACTGTATGATGGATTGAGCGCCCATCTTTATCCCAGCTCTTGGGGACCTGAAAGGAGCCTTATTCGGGCGTCCCCTGAGTGGAGTTTCTCCAGCCAAAATCCTTTCAACCCAGAATAATGTCTGACATTATTTTAAGATTAGAGATAATTTTCCAACTTCTAGCTACCATTAATCTTCGCAAGTTGTCAATAGCTCCTTTTTGTCTTGGCCAACATTTCAACTTGTGGACCATTTGGTAATTTTTGCAGAGGGCAAGTTTAGACTTTTATGTTTTGGGAGAAAGTCACTGCATGAAGGGATTAAATTCATCTTGCTCTGGTTGACTTTGCTTTCAAGGGGTGGAGGGGAATCCTACAAGATTTCTCTCATAGGATGTCTCACAGCAAAGGATCATTCCAACATTAATCTCATAGCAAAAAAAGAACTTTTGCAGTAGATTCACACAACATAAGATGCAACTTGCTGTGGTCCTAACTGGTCTGTCGACCCACAAAATTAACATTCAATGTACAACGCCGGCTGGACCGTTGCTAGAATGCCATGACCTATTGAAGAATAGCTCGTTTTTCTTCAATTACCTTTGCTTTTCAATATAAGGCTTTTGTGGTAGCTTCTTGAAAACCTTATTTCTTCAAAATAGAGGATGGGGAAGAGCTAATTCGGAACAGGCGAGACAAATTGGCTATCTGAAAATATCATTGACTTCTGGGCTTCTTTTCCCTCTTCGTTTTTTTCCGTGCAGAAATTAAGATGGATTTTATGTTCAATAAAACTATTTGATCTAATGTGGAGATGGAAGTAAAAGGCTTGATAGATAACTACCACTGCTTGTGCGCATGTGTGTCCATGCTTGTATGTGTGCAGGGATGATAGGGAGCCCAAATTGAAGAAACTAACACAGGTTATACAGTACCAGTGTTTTTCCCAACTTTTGGTTCTTGGACTTCAATTCCCAGAAGCCTAAGTCAATTCCCAAAGCACTGATCAGCCTATTGACCGACTGAGGCTTCTGGGAATTGAAGCCCCTCTTAGGGGTCTGGGCCCCACATTGGGAACCACCAGGTTAGACACTCTTTCTGTGGGATTCCTTGTGTTCATGCAGTGATGGATCTCCAAAACTGCAGACAGGTTCGGATCAAGGGACTGCAGTGGCTTAGAGGTTAAGATGCTGAACTTGATGACTGGGAGGTCAGCAGTTCGAGACCCAAGTACTGCATGACAGAGTGAGCTCCTGTCTCTGCCCTAGCTCCTGCCAACCTAGCGGTTTGAAAGCAAAGAAATTGCAAGGAGATAAATAGGTACCACTTCGGTGGGAGGGTGAACAGTGTTCCATGATTAGCCATGTCTGCCACATGTCCAGGCAAATGTTTGCAGATGCAGACAGTGCTGGTTCTTTGGCTATAAACAGAGATGAACACTGAACCCTAGAGTCAGATATGACTGGCTTTTGAACAAGGGTGACCTTTACCTTTAGGTAAAGGTAAAGGTCACCCTTGCTCAAAAGCCAGCCATATCCAACTCTAGGGTTCAGTGCTCATCTCTGTTTATAGCCAAAGAACCAGCACTGTCTGCTTCTGCAGATGTTTCCATGGACACGTGGCAGGCATGCCTCACAGAATGCTGTTTCCCTTCCCACCGAAGTGGTTCATATTTATCTACTTACAATTTCTTGCTTTCCAACTGCTAGGTTGGCAGGAGCTGGGGCAGACAACAGGAGCTCACTCCGTCATGCAGTACCTGGGAATTGAACTCTGACCTTCCAGGCGTTGAGTCCATCATCTTAACCGCTTGAGCCACCATACTCCCTCCTTTACCTGTAGCTTGGATCAATTGTATCCAGACATCCCTGCACTCCAGAAGCACCACTGGGTTGCTTCTGATACAAACCACGAGAAGCATTGACAACATTCAGCTCAAAAAGGAATTGGGGCATCATGCATTGTAGACAAAGAAATCCAGACACATTTGGGCTTGGTTATTCAACCCAATAGCTGGCAATGGATGCCGTGGAGCAGGGCAAGTGAGACCCATGGACCATAAATATATAAATGAACATATGCAGAATTCAGAGAACCATCGCCATAGAGAGAAGGCTGTTTTTGTATGCACACACAGGCACATGGTTTTGAAAATAAAAACCCTGAATAATTTCAGCTGGCTTGGACATGTCGCTCAGTGACTCATGTGCCAGATCTAAGAGTCTGCAAGGAAAACAGAGTTTTATGCACTCTTCCCTTGTCACCAGAAGCTTTAGAAAAACAGGAAGAGACAGGCAGGGATCAGTTGGCTTTTCCCACTCCGGATTTTCAAGGTATAGGTCCAAGACAAGCTAGGCTTGGGTTGGCTTCTTGTTGTGCCTTGGTATGACTCAGATGTCCTCAGGCTTCTTCACCTGGTGATGTGCATCATACCCAAAACCCCACAAGCCTTTGGGGATTCGGTGGTATTGGCTGTTGAGTCATGTTAAATGTGGTGCTGAAGGAGAGCTGTGTGGATACCCTGGACTGTCGGAAAGATGAACAAACACGTCCCAGATCAAATCAAGTCTGAACATTTTTCTGGAGGAAAACATGGATGAAGCTGAAGCTGACTCCCTGGAGGAGTCAGTAATGGTGGGTAAGGTAGAAGGTAGCAAGAAACAAGGAAGAAGAAGCACAGGGTAGTTTCACTCCATAAGGGACTCTGTACACCAGGGATTCTCAACCTGTGGCCCATGGGTCAGATGCGGCCTGTGGTGTCATTTCACGTAGCCCCCCCCCCCCCCCCACTGCCTCCACCACACCAGGAAGTGCCATGTGGTGGAGGAAGGGCAAAATGGCCATCTGGCCCCCGGAGCTGTCTGAGGGAGTATGACCCAATGGCCCCCAGCTTTAAAAAGGTTGATAATTCCTGCTGTACATTATAACTGGCAGGAAGTGAGCAGAGTTTCTGAGAACAAGAAAATGTTGGACATCTCACATCCATAGGTATGAGAAGACTTGATGGCACATAGCAAAAACAACAGTATTGCTTTAGTTCAGCTTGATGGAGCTGCAGAGGCTCAGTGGTTAAGACACTCCCCTTGTTAGCTGGAAGGCTAGCAAGCCGGCAGTTTGAGACCCAGGTACTTCATGATGGAGTGAGCTCCCGCCTCTGTCCCAGCTCCTGCCAACCTAGCAGATCGAAAGCAAAGAAATTGCAAGGAGATCAATAGGGACCACGTCGGAGGGAAAAGATCTCGGGGACATGAAAGGAGACTCATTTGGGCGTTCCCGTGAGCGGAGTTTCTCCTGCAAAAATCCTTTGGACCCAGAATCCTTTTGGACATGGAATTATTATTAGTTCAACTGGATTCAGAAACAATACCCTTCCCTCCCATCTCTTTTGGGACAGACACAGATGAGATCAAGACAAAGACCACTTAATTGAGGAAAACGTGTTTTGTTATTATACAGGAGCTACTTGATCATTCACTCTAGCCAAACATTGCTTACACCGCATGATGTGAGGTGGGTGTGGTTGAGATGAAGTTCTCATTATGCTCCTTGCCTGTCGGACTTCCTATCTGAGGTCTAACCAGGATCTTGTTTGTGTGGAATTGTTTGGGAGAATTCCAGAGAACTTTAGCTGTGCTTTCCTGGCTTCCTCTTAACCCAACTCTTTAGTGGCTTAGTGGTTAAGACGCTGAGCTTGGAGACTGGGAGGTTGGTTCAATACCCGAGTGCTGCATGTCTAGGATTGCCATATGTCCCGGTTTTCCAGGATTTTCCCAGATTCAAGCTGTCCCGGCCGGTTCAAGAAAAAACACGTAAAAGTCCCGGATTTTTAAATTTGAACAAAGGAAGCAAAATCACCCCTCACCAAGGGGTGAGTTAATTCACTGCCTCCCTGTCTTTCTTTCAATTATCCTGCGTGAAAGCAGTGAAGGCAAAACAGCACCCTGAGAAGCCCGCCGGGGAGAGGAGACACTTGCAAGCGAGATAATTGAAAGAAAGGCATGGAGGCAGTGGAATAACTCTTTGCAAAAATCCCTTGGCTCACCTTGAAGTTTGGAAGACAAGGAGTCATCAGCCCTTTTCCTCGAAAGCCAGGAGGGAGCAAGAAATACCTATATCTAAGAAGCCGAACCTCCACCATACACTGGGATGGAGGATTCCTTCTTCATGTGACCACAAAGGGTTAATTGCATAGGATCAGTATTCCCTGTCTGCCCTGGAGAGGGATTCTGTGGGGTCTTACAGTCGTGGTCTCTCTGACAGCCCCGTCCAATGCATGCACAGTTTGAAGAATGCAATGCCTGTCCCGGTTTGGCGGGAGAGAATTATGGCAACCCTATGCATGTTGGACCTTGGGAACATGAAAGGAGCCTCATTCGGGCATCCCCTGAGCAGAAAAAATCCTTTCAACCCAGAGTAATTTCTGACATGAAATTTATTTATTTGGTTTATTCACTTGATGAGAACTTTCTTTAGTTCTGTGCTTGGCTTTGGCCAAACTTGAGGAGGCAATTTGAGAACTGACCCTTCACTTTCTGTGGTCCAAAGGGTGCAATGCCCCATGGAGGTGGGGACTGCGGTGGCTTAGTGGTTAAGATGCTGAACTTGTAAACTGGAAGGTTGACAAGTCAGCAGTTCAAGACCTGAGTGCTGCATATGAAATGAGCTTCCATCTCTGTCCCAGCTCCTGACAACTTAGTAGTCACGAAAGTGAGAAATTGCAAGTAGGTAAATAGGTACCATGTTGGTGGGGAGGTAACAATATTCCATGCACTCCTTTGTCTAGCCATGCCTGTTACATGTCCATGGAAATGTCTGAGGATGCAGACAACACTGGCTTGGCTGTAAACAGAGATGAGGACCGCACCCTTGAGTTTATTTATTTATTTTGGATACGGCTGGCTTTTGAACTATGGCAACCCTTACTTTTTTTTGTGCCATATGGAATAAACCAATTCACTCAGCACTTTTTCATTCTTTGATCCTTAAGAATGGGTTGTATGAGGTCTGGCATATAACTTGGCTCTGTTGCTGGTGTGGAAGAAACTGTACCCGGATGATCAGGTCTTGATCCAGGGGGTGGATATTAATGCACACTAATGCTCTTTGCATGGAAAAGAGAATTGCACGGCATAGACCAGCTGGGGAAAGGCCAAAGGCAGCTAATGTAACAAACTTTTAAAACCTGGAACGTCTCCCATAACTTATTCTGTGTGTGGTTGCTCATAGCACCAAGCCAAGTTGGCAGGATCCAAGCTCACATGCCACAGATTACTCTGGTTCTTTGCTTTCCCACATCCTCTGACCTCATCTTGAGATGAGTTCATGGCTGGCTCCAATCTGCAGGACAATGCCTGGTGACTTGCTCAGCCCCAGGAAGGCATTGAGCAGCTTCTACAATAAATTGCTTGATGGGGGAAATGAACCCTCCATGGTCTTGGATCTACCCATTCAACATTCTCTGCCACCTGCCTCATTTCAGAATCTGGGATGTTCAAATGTGGAGCTGTTGAATGGAGGGACGCCTTTCCATTGCCATCCCATAATTTAGCTTGTTTTGTGCTACATCCCAGAATTGACAAGGCTGAGATGGAGCATCTATCCCAAGGGTGGCCAACCTTTTAATGCCATAGACCTGACCATGCCCTGGAACAGCTGAGTGGGCCAGACCATGCCCATGAAAGCGGGCACATTTGCAACTGACCTAAATGTTCCCACTTCCACGTTTCTGTCAGCCATGGGTGCGTTTGCGCATGCGTATTTTATGGCTGGTGTAAACACGCCCACTTCTACTTATGGGTGCAGGGGTGATGGCGATGGGCTGGTTGGAATGGTGTTGCGGTTGGGGACCGGCCCACGGGCTGTAGGTTGGGAACCCCTGGTTTGTCCTGTTTCATTCTTTGGACAAAAAACAGAAAATGTTCCCCATACCATCCATTCACAACCAGAAGCCATGGAAAAGAGTTTCCTTTCTCATTAATGGGGTGAGGACTTGTGTAAAGGGAATCAGAAGAGAAGCCTTATCTTCCCTACTTCCATCATCATAGCAATCACTCAATTGCTGTATTGAATCTTGACGGATAATGAAGGCCAAAGCTGAGGTTGGACTCTTGTAGAATGGTACAACTGGATGGAAACTTCAACATTCATCCCGTTTAATCCTCTGTCAATGTAGGAAATCCACAGGTAAGACAATCCTCTGGATTGGCATCTAGTGCCACAACTGGCTTGTGCTGGCTTGTTTAGCCCTGCCAGGGGCTTTTGCTCCCCCTGCCCGGGTGTCCCCCCCCCCTTCTTTTTATAGGGACTGGGGATGTTTTAATGGAGGTTTTATGAATGTTTTACATAATTTTAGTATGTGGTTTTAATTAACATGTTGTGAGCCGCCATGAGTCGCTCAGGCGAAAAAAGCGGCCGTGTAGAGTTGAATAAATAAATAAATCCTGATATCTGTCCTTTGTTCAAAATCCTCCAATGAAGAAGATTATCCTCCATTCCAAGGTAGTCTACTCCGTGGCTGTAGGGTCTAGCTGTGGATTTCTTGTTTTCCTATCCACCCACCCACCCACCGGTCCCCTATCAGGAATGTCTTCTTAATGTTTAGGCAACATCTCCTTCTGTTTAGTTTAAACACTGCACAAAAACAATTTCGCTACTGGGATTAACACATGTGACTGACATGGTATCGAGTGTGCTGATTCAAAATCTGAACTCAGATTTTGCCTATCACGTACAGGTTTTAAATTATAGGCATGCTATAGCTGTTCAAATGGTATTGGGTAATGTCTTTTTACACGGGAACATTATAACAGTTGCAGCTTTCACTATGCCTGCTACCCATACCTGTCAAGTTTTGGATTTGGAAATAAGGGAAATTTCCAGGCAAATATGGGATACTTGACAGCAATGCTTATCCTGTGCTGCCCTCCAATGGCAGCAATAGGGCATTGCAGTCTAATTAATAAGGGATGACGGCGGGAAAGAGGGCAAAATAAGGGGTTTTCCTGGCCAATAAGGGATACTTGACAGCTATGCTTATCCTGTGCTGCCCTCCAATGGTGGCAATAGGGCATTGCAGTCTAATTAATAAGGGATGGCAGGAAAGAGGGTAAAATAAGGGGTTTTCCCGGCCAGTACGGGATACTTGACAGCTATGCTTATCCTGTGCTGCCCTCCAATGGCGGCAATAGGGCATTGCAGTCTAATTAATAAGGGATGACGGCAGGAAAGAGGGTAAAATAAGGGGTTTTCCCGGCCAATATGGGATACTTGACAGCGATGCTTATCCTGTGCTGCCCTCCAATGGTGGCAATAGGGCACTGCAGTCTAATTAATATGGGATGACGGTGGGGAAGAGGGTAAAATAAGGAGTTTTCCCGGCCAATACAGGATACTTGACAGCTATGCTGCTACCACCTCAGCTGAATCACATTCCCCTGGTGGCATGCATGTTCCAGCAGCGTCCAGGCATGTCTGGACTGGACAAGTCAGTGAGCTGATGTCAGAAATAGGTATATAAGGCGAGATGGACCAAGGGCTTGTCTCTAGTGTTAAACCATCTTATTGGATAGTACAGCTAGGCCATAGGTAACTGTTTTGAGTTAAAGATGAGTAGGCGCAGCTTTGTTAATAAACCGGACAATTTTTGTCACATTTGTGGCAAATATACTCCATGTGATCAATGTAAGAACCTAACCAAGAGGGTGAGATTTGCTAACTTGAGCTCTTGACATCCCAGGCAGAATCGGACTTCAGATTTGGATTCAGCGCACTTGATTTAGTATATGACACAAGAATTAGACCAACCAAGTAGCAGACAATATTTTTGGGTTGGGACGCAGTGAAATATGTTGCCATATTTCTCTCCCAGATGGTCCAGAAAGCTTGTGTGGCCAGAGTCAGTCCTTAGACCCGTAATGGTAAACCTTGGCACTCCAGGTATTCTTGGACTTCAATTCCTAGAAACCTAAGTCAGCACTCCTGCTGATCAGGGCTTCTGGGAATTGAAGTTCAAGAACAGCTGGAGTGCCAAGGTTGGCCATCACTGCCTTAGACAGTGGTTCAGAACCCACAAGAGACTGAGACTTCTAGAATCCTGGTAGGCAAAATGGTCTCCCAGGAGATCTTGTGATGTAGCCAACATTCAGAGTGTCTTCATGCCTTCAAGCACGCCAACTGGCAGCAAGGAAACCACAGCCTATCTATCCATCTGATAGCCTTTCAAGTAGCATGGCCCCCCGCACATGTAATTGGTATTGTCTCCTTCATTCCTCTAGAATGAAGCAGAAAGGGTAGCCGTAAGCCAGAATCAACTTGATCAAATCCTTGTTACGGTCCAAGACCAGCATAGTATAGCACAAAGATTGAAGTTAAGATGACAGCACTTAAGATATATGGGGATT
This sequence comes from Bradypodion ventrale, assembly GCA_035047345.1. Taxonomy (NCBI): domain Eukaryota; kingdom Metazoa; phylum Chordata; class Lepidosauria; order Squamata; family Chamaeleonidae; genus Bradypodion; species Bradypodion ventrale. Next base: position 18,416,392 of record JAWDJE010000015.1, read on the forward strand.
GTGGTGGCTTAATGGTTAAGACACTGAACGTGAAGACTGCAAGGTCAGAGTTCAATTCCCGAGTACTGCATGATGGAGTGAGCTCCCGTCTCTGTCCCAGCCCCTTTGAAAGCAAGACATTGCAAGGAGATAAATAGGGACCACTTTGGTGGGAAAGGTAAACAACATACCGTGTCTAGGAATGCCTGCCACATGTCCACGGAAAGGCCTGAGATGCAGACAGCTGTAAACAGAGGTGAGCACCGAACCCTAGAGTTGGATACATCTGGCTTTCAATCACGGGTGACCTTACCACTATCTTTAAAGGAGTTAAAGGAGTGATACCTGGGAGGCAGGGGAGATACCTTGATCACAATTATTGTTATTAATAATTAACCTCCTTCAAAATGGCCCCATCCTTAACAGCCTTTCTTATGGGATGCAAAGTTACCTGGGACTGTGGCTTCCTTTATTGCACGAAGCCATCTCAAATTTAGCCTCTTTTCCAGCTGCCTTTAGATTATAATTGCCTTTTCCAGTGAGTCTTGTCTTCTCATGACAGGCTTAAACTATGATTCTCTCATCCCAGGGTTTTCAATTCTAAAATACTCAAAAGTGATTTGCTGTTGACTTCTTCTGTGCAATATGACCAAGAGCTGACCTAATGCACCTCTTACTGTCTACGAAAGATCACCTTCAATTTTACTTCTCACTATTTTCTCTTGAGGGACTGCAGTGGCTCAAGTGGTTAAGACACTGAACTCACTGACTGGAAGGTCGGAGTTTGGTTTCCAGGTACTGTATGACTGAGCGAGCTCCCCTCTCGGTCCCAGCTCCTGCCAACCTAGCAGTTCAAAAACAAGAAATTGAAAGTAGATAAATAGGAACCACTTTGGTGGGAAGGTCAACAGCCTTGCGTGTTGAGGCATGCCTGCCACATGTCCATGAAAATGTCTGCAAATGCAGACAGCGCTGGCTCTTTGGCTTTAAACAGAGATGAACATTGAACCCTAGAGTCAGATACAACTGGCTTTTGAGCAAGGGCAACCTTTACATTTACCTATTTTCTCTTACCCAGTATCTACCTTTTAGGAGAGTCTATTCCTTCCTTCCTTCCTCATTCTGTTCATTATTCCTTCCTTCCTTCCTCATTCTGTTCATTATTCCTTCCTTCCTTCCTTATTCTGTTCATTATTTCTTCCTTCCTTCCTTCCTTCCTTGCTTGCTTCCTCCCTCATTCTGTTCACTATTCCTTCTATTCCTTCCTTCCTCATTCTGTTCATTATTTCTTCCTTCCTCATTCTGTTTATTATTCCTTCCTTCCTTCCTCCATCATTCTGTTCATTATTCCTTCTATTTTTTCCTTCCTTCCTCATTCTGTTCATTATTCCTTCTATTCCTTCCTTTCTTCCTCATTCTATTCATTATTCCTTCCTTCCTTCCTCATTCTGTTCATAATTCCTTGCTTAATTCCTTGCTTCCTTCCTTCCTTCCTCATTCTGTTTATTATTCCTTCCTTCCTTCCTCCATCATTCTGTTCATTATTCCTTCTATTTTTTCCTTCCTTCCTCATTCTGTTCATTATTCCTTCTATTCCTTCCTTTCTTCCTCATTCTATTCATTATTCCTTCCTTCCTTCCTCATTCTGTTCATACTTCCTTGCTTCCTTCCTTGCTTCCTTGCTTCCTTCCTTCCTTCCTCATTCTGTTCATAATTCCTTGCTTCCTTCCTTGCTTCCTTCCTTCCTTCCTTCCTCATTCTGTTCATTATTCCTCTCTTCCTCCCTCCCTTCCTTCCTTCTAGCCTACTACATCAGCAACTTAATGCCCAGCAGGGATGACAGCAACCGCCACATTTGTCCTACATGGGAAACCATGTCGTGGATTCCTTGAGCCCCGTCTTCAATTCTTCCTTAAAACAGGCCAACGAAAGGGGATTGGAGCCTTCATTATCTATTCACACCTCAACTCCTCACCAGCTGCCATCCTGAGCCCGCACACAATTTCTCTTTATTGGAAAAGGCCAAGATAAATACTTTCCTCCCCCCAGATCTGCCTCAATTCATCTCCAGCTGTAGAAGAAAGAGTCTTCTGTGTCCCCGCTGAGTCCGGTCAGCTCTGGTGTGTTACCTGCTGCTCCATTAGTCTAAAAAGGAGTGAACAGTGCTGTGCTATGAAGATGGACACCGTTGGCTTGCATGAATATTTATCAAGACCCCAAGTGCTGGCAAATTCGTATGGCTACTGTGGAGAGAAGCAGGAATACAAAGTCGAGACTGGCATAATGACCACCAAAGGTGGGCTGAGCCCAGATGTTAGGACCCAAAGGGGGTCTTTAATTTGCTGACATTTCTAGTTCAAGCCATCCCAAGGATGGCTTGCCTCCGAGTCTTTGAAAACAATGGGTGATTACTCGGCATGGTCCCATTTCATCCTTGCTGTAACAGTCCCACATCTGGAATCTGGAATCACTCCAGTCTCTTGAAATACAGTTGTTGGACTTGGAAGAAGAGCTGAAGAACAAGGGAAAATTCAGTAAGTGATTGAGGGGCATACCTCAGTCCCACCTAGACCTCTGGTGGTCAACCTTGGCCCTCCAGCTGTTCTTGGACTTCAAATCCCAGAAGCCCTGATCAGTAGGTGTATTGATTTGGGCTTCTGGAAATTCAAGTACAAGAACATCTGGAGAGCAAAGTTTGAGAAGCCATGCCCTAGACCTAGGGATGGCCAACCTTGGTGCTCCAGCTGTTCTTGGACTTCAATTCCCAGAAGACCTGATCAGCAGGTGTATTGATTTGGGCTTCTGGCTATTGAAGCATACCTGTCAAGTATCCCATATTGGCTGGGATTTCCTATATTTCTGAGCTTGTTCCTCCCCTTTCCTGCTGCTGTCCTGTATTTTGAAATGGAAAGGGGTTACTGCACATGCACGCCCATCAAAGGCAGCGGTGAACATGCGCAAAGGGGTTCTGTGCATGCGCAACGGAGTTGCTGCTGCACATGTGCACCCGGGCCGGAGCAGTTCCCGTATTTTCCGGAACCACACTTGATGGGTATGTATTGAAGTCCAAGAACACCTGGAGAGCCAAGTTTGAGAAGCCATGCCCTAGACCAGGGATGGCCAACCTTGGTGTTCCAGCTGTTCTTGGACTTCAATTCCCAAAAGCCCTGATCAACAGGTGTATTGATTGGGGCTTCTGGGAACTGAAGTTCATGAACACCTGTAGCACAAAGGCTGGCCACCTCTGACCTAGACCCACTAAAATTGAAGAGAGCCTTCTGCTTAATCTCCTCTCCAGGTTTTGGCGTAGTTTGGATTTATGGTGACTACATAATTCCCCACCAATCACTCATCGAATTTTCCTATTGACAAGAAAGATTTGATGGGGGCATACCAATAACAACATGCATCAGCATATGCAGTTTTATGCAAATCAGTGTCCTCTTTTGACAGTGATTAAATGGACACTCTAATTCTTCAATGTGCCCTCAATGAAACTCATCTCTACTGAATCCAACAGCTGTTAATATTAGAGATTCATTTGCAGAAAGAATTTTTTAAAAAAAGAAAATAGGTCAGATCAAGTTGTAAATAATTCAATCAGTGCAACAAACCTTTGGTTATTTGCTTGGTGATTATACACAATTTATTTTATGCTAACCTCACATATCCATTGTGCCTGTGACACTGCATCACAAAAAAATAAATATTGCCTGTTACATAAGAACATAAGAACATAAGAACAGCCTTGCTGGAACAGGCCACAGCCCATCCAGTCCAGCATTCTGTCTCACACAGTGGCTCCCCATTTGCTTCAGGGTATTCTTCCCAAGCAGATGCCTTCACCTGCTTAGGATTCCCTGGAAATGATATTGAGAGATATCCTGCCTATCTCTCCAACCCGGAGGTTGTCCTTAGGTAGCCATAATTATAGCCATTGATACACTTGTCCTCCAAGAACTTGTCTAATCCTTTCTTAAAGCTGTCAAGACTGACAGCTGTCACCACTTCTTCTGGCAGGGAGTTCCATAGACCAGTAATCCTCTGGGTGAAAAAGTACTTTCTTTTATTTGTTTGAGAACTAGTACCCAAAAGTTTCATGGAGTGTCCCCTAGTTCTAGTGTTGTGCGATAGGGAAAACAGTTTTTCCTTATCTACCTTGTCCACACCGTGCATGGTTTTATAAACTTCAATCAGGTCACCTCTTAGACGTCGTCGTTCAAGAGTGAAGAGGCCCAACCGTTGCAGCCTCAGATGGTAAGGAAGGTGTTCCAGTCCCCTAATCATTCTGGTTGCCCTCCTCTGTACTTTTTCCAACTCCATAATATCCTTCTGGAGGTATGGCGACCAGAACTGTACACAGTATTCCAGATGGGGCCTCACCATAGATTTATAAAGAGGCAAAATGACACTTGCTGACTTATTTTCTATACCCTTCCTAATGATCCCTAGCATTGAGTTTGCTTTTTTCACTGCTGAGGCACACTGGGTTGACATCTTCATTGAGTTGTCCACCAGGACACCAAGGTCCCTTTCCTGGTTTGTCGCAGAGAGTTCAGACCCCATCAGTTTATAAATGTAATTGGGGTTCTTTGCCCCAACATGCATCACTCTGCACTTACTAATGTTGAAACTCATTTGCCACTGTTTTGCCCACTCCCCCAGTGTCGAGAGATCCCTCTGGAGCGCCTCACAATCTCTCACAGTTTTCACTACCCTGTGTCATCAGCAAATTTGGCTACCTTGCTTTTTACTCCTACCTCTAGATCATTTATGAAGAGGTTGAAAAGCAGGGGTCCCAGTACTGAACCTTGGGGGACCCCACTCTTTACTTCCCTCCACTTGGAGAAGTGTCCATTGAGTGCTACGCTCTGTTTCCTGTCCCTTAGCCAGTTGCTGATCCAGGACAAGACCTGTCCCTTTATTCCATGACTGGTAAGTTTATTCAAGAGCCTTTGGTGTGGGACCTTGTCAAAAGCCTTCTGAAAGTCCAGATAAACAATGTCAACTGGATCCCCCTTATCCACATGCTTGTTGACACTCTCAAAAAATTCCAACAGATTAGTGAGGCATGATTTGCCCTTGCAAAAGCCATGTTGGCTCTCCTTTAGCAGCGCCTTCTCTTCTATGTGCCTATTAATTCTATCTTTTAGGATGGTTTCCATCACTTTACCTGGGACACATGTCAAACTGACAGGTCGGTAATTCCCTGGATCACCCCTGGATCCTTTTTTGAAAATTGGTGTTACATTCCCTACCTTCCAGTCATCAGGCACAAAGCCTGATTTGAGGGAAAGATTATATATTTTGGCTAGGAGATCAGCAATTTCATCTTTAAGTTCCCTGAGAACTCGTGGATGGATGCCATCTGGTCCTGGGATTTGTTAGTGTTTAGCTTAACAAGACATGCAAGGACCTCCTCCCTGGTTATTTCTATCTTGCTTAATTCTTCGGTTTCCCTCCCTACGAAGATAAGCTCTGTTTTGGGCATGTGGTCTCTGTCTTCTTCAGTGAATACTGAAGCAAAGAATTCATTGAGTCTCTCTGCAATCTCTGTTTCCTCTTTAATAACCCCTTGCCTTCCATTGTCATCTAATGGTCCAATGGTTTGGTGTATGAAGACCAAGACACAGGACACAGCCTCGGGCTGGGTTAACTCAGGTTTATTGCATCGTGGACAGAGGGAACATGAGGTGATGGCGGATCGATAGCTCTTTTTATACAGCAGTAATACATTTGAACGTGGTGCCATGGTAGCCCATTGGCCACTGCCTGCGTGACGTCATTTCGAGTCACGCCCTTCTTGTCCAGGTGTAGGTAGTGGCGGGAAAGCTTCCCGCGCTGTTGCCTTTGATGAGTTCGGACCAAGAGAGCTTGGACGCTCGCTGCTGCCAGCTGGTGGTCATTAGCTCGCGTCCTATTACAGGGTTTATATGATACAGCTGACGGTTACATTGTTACTATAGGCAAGGTTACATTGGCTCCGATACATTGTAATCCATGTGGAAGGAAAACCATTAGAACACAACACCCCTCCCCCCTAGGATGAGACAAAGTCTCGAGCCCCCACTCAAACACACTCCCCCCCTAGGAGACAAAGTCTCTCAGCCAAGATGGCTTATTTCGAACACGCTGGGGTCTCGATGCGGGCTGCCTTTGCCCGGGTTTGCTACCTTCTCTTTGTCCCCTGGTTTCCTGCCCTGTAATTGGAGAGGGAGACTCGTTAGTGACTTGCCGCGGCTCCGCGGCGTTGTCGGGAGGTGTGCTCTCTCTTAGGGAAGAACCGGGGGCACTGGGGACTAACGAAAAACCCCTCTTCTCGCTTGGATGGGTGGGGGAACACTCCTGAAAACCCCCCCGGCTCGCAAAACCAAAACCAAAATTACATTCGGGGGCAGCGGTCGCGAATTCCTCTCCCCCTTCCCCGGCCTCTGATGGAACTGGTTTATCAAAAGGATATGAGTCGGGGCCGCTGCTTCTTCCTTCCCCCCTTGCTTGGGACTGTTGTCCGCTGATGTCTCCCCCTTGGGCTAAGCGGGTGGGGGAGAACCCTAACGCTGAATCCTGTTGATGAGCCCCACTGTCTGGTACGCTCACTCGGTGCCTCAGCTGGTCCGCGTGCCTCCTCCAGAGGAGACCTGTGCTGGTCTCGACCCGGTACGACACTGGCCCCGTCTGTTCTACTACCGTCCCCGGCACCCAGGCTGGCCCTGCGCTGGCATAGTTTCTACAGTGAACAGGGTCGCCGGCGGCGAATCCTTTCGAGACTGCCAGCCCTATGTTTTTTCCCTTCTCCTCGACTCTCGTCGGGTCTAGCCTGGACAGAATCGTGGTCAGTTTTCGCCGCATCAAGAGCTCTGCCGGCGAGTAACCTGACGCTAAGGGGGTCACCCTATACGCTAATAAGAACTGACATACTTGGTGATTTAGGTCCCCCGGGCCCATGCGCCGAAGCGCATCCTTTGTTGTACGCACCAACCGTTCCACTTGGCCATTCGTGGCCGGGTGAAACGGTGCGGATGTGACATGCCGAATTGCGTTTGCCGCCATGAATGCTCCGAACTCCGAGGAGGTGAAGCAACTCGCGTTATCGCTGACTAACGTGTCGGGTAAACCGAACGTGGAAAAGACTCTCCGTAGCTGGCTAATTGTCGTGGCGGAGGACGTGCTCTTTACTGGGATAACCTCCAGCCACTTGGAGAACGCATCCACCACCAGGAGAAACATGGTTCCTCGGAATGGGCCAGCGAAATCTATGTGTACTCTGGACCACGGCCCCCTTGCTGCGTCCCATTCCCTATGCGGGAGGCGAGCCTCCTCTGGACGGGATCCCTGACATGCCTCACAAGTGCCGACCATGTGCTCAATGTCCGCGTCCAGTTGTGGCCACCAAAAATAACTGCGGGCCAGCGCTTTCGAACGAACGATCCCCGGGTGGCTGACGTGCAGCAGTTTGAGCACCCTCGGCCGCATGGATGTAGGGACCACCACCCGTTGGCCCCACAACAGGCACCCCCTTTCTAGGGACAGCTCTAGCTTTTTCCGAAAGAATGTGTCGAATTCCGTGCTCGGGGACGATGCCGGCCACCCCTTCTGTACCCATGAGCTAACTTTTTCCAGCGTTTTGTCCTTGCCTGTCGCCCTAGCAATATCGGCTGGTACTAGTGGGGGTGCGTCCAAGACCTCGATTAGCAACACCTGGCGGTCTCTGTCTACTCTAGCCTTTTGGTCATCCGACAGGGGCAAAGGGGATCTCGACAGTGCATCAGCATGGCTGATCTCCTTTCCGGGCCGGTACTCCAACTCGTGTTGGTATGCGTTGAGAAAGATAGCCCAACGCAGCATTCTCGGGGATAGGATCTGCGGCGTGGGCTTGCTTGCCGTGAAGATCCCTAACAGGGGCTTGTGATCCGTTACAATTTTAAACGGGCGGCCATACAGAAAATCGTGGAACTTTTTGGTCCCCGCTACTATGGCTAATGCCTCCCTGTCGGTTTGTGCGTAATTTCGCTCTGCTTGGGACAGGGACCTTGAATAAAACGCAACCGGGGCCTCCCTTCCGTCATCCAACACGTGGCAAAGCACCGCCCCCACCCCCACCGGTGATGCATCGCAGACTAATACCACCGGCCGTTTGGGGTCGAAATGCGTTAGAATTGCGTCAGAAGTCAAGAGTTGCTTTAGCTCTTTGAATGCCCTCTCGTGCTCGTCACCCCACATCCATGTCTCCTCCTTTTTAAGCAACCGATGAAGCGGTTCGGCTACGGACGCTTTCCGCGGAAGGAATGTATGGTAAAAATTGAGGAGCCCCAGGAATGACTGTAGCTCGGTTTTGGATGTGGGGCGAGGGGCCTTCTTGATGGCTGCCACTTTGGATTTGGATGGCCTAATACCCTCGGGTGTGATTCGGAACCCTAAAAACTCGACCTCGGTTTCGAAAAAGACACATTTGTCCTTTCTCAGTCTCAGCCCCGCTTTCTCGAACACAGTTAGTACTTTGTCCAATCTTTTTGCCAGTTCGGCCTCACTCCCCCCTGTTATCAACACGTCATCAAAATAAGGCAACACCCCCTCCAGCCCCTTCAGGAGGCGTTCCACAAGCGACTGAAAAAGGCCGGGTGCCGAGTTCACGCCGAACTGTAAACGCGACACCTGGAACGCTCCTTTATGTGTGACTATCGTTTGGGCCGCGGCCGTGGCGGGAGTTACGGGGAGCTGCTGATAGGCTTGTGCTAGATCGAGCTTAGCGAAACACTTTCCCCCATTTAGCCTGGCCAAAAGGTGGCTGACCACCGGCACCGGGTATGCATTAGGGCGGATCGCCTTGTTAATTGTACACTTATAATCAGCGCAAATGCGCACCTCCCCGTTAGCCTTCAGAGCTGTTACAATTGGAGTTTCCCACTCCGCGGAATCAACAGGAATAAGAATCCCCTGGCCCACCAATTTGTCCAGTTCCGCCTCTATTTTGTCCTTTAGTGCGAAGGGCACCCTGCGCGGTTTGAGTCTTATCGGGCGGACCTCCGGGTCTAAGTCGAAGGCTACAGGGGGTCCCTTGAATTTTCCCAGTCCTTTTTTAAAAACGTCGGGATGCGCGTCGCACACCGCTTGTATTGGATCCCCCCCCACCGAATGTACTCCCCCTATGAACAGGCCTAAAGGCTGAAACCACTGTGTCCCAAGGAGGCTACAACTTCCCCCCTTGAGGACAACTAGGGGCAGTTCCGCAGAATGTCTCTTGAAATTAACCCGAAATTTCCCGACCCCCAATACCGGAATGCTGTTTCCCTGTACATCTCGTAGCGTGGACCTCAATGTTTTAAGTTTGGGCCGCACGTGGGGGTCGATTTTCAAGAACTCTTTCTGGGGGATTATGGAATAGGAGGACCCTGAGTCAATTTCCATCCTGATAGGGGCCCCTTGTATTAGTACCTCAACGAAGTAATGGGACTGTCCCGTGGTCACGCTGAACACCGGGGCGTCATCTTCGCTGCCGTCCGAGACGCGGCCCACGCCGTCCTTCTTCCTCGTGGTCTGGGCGCCATCTTTGGGCCTCGCGGGACGGTCCGGTCTGGTCGAACGGTCTGGTGACTGCCTCCGGCCCTCCTTTCTTTTTCTGCATGCCTTGGCAATGTGCCCCCGACGGCCGCAGGTGTAACATTCAGCCTTTCTAAATGGGCATCTCGCGCGTTCGTGGGCCGCCCCGCAACCATCGCAGCGGCGCCCCCCTTTTCGGACCTTCTGGACCTCCTCGCCGTCGCTGCCTTCCGAGGACGATTTTGAGGCCCGCCGAGTTGCGTGCACCGATTGTCCGGACTTCCCGTGCACCGAATTTTCTGCTTTGCCGGCCCTGGGACGCCACTCACGCCACTGGTGCATCTCGTCTACTCCAGCATTCGTGGACTCCGCGGCTTCGGCGGCCTCGACGACCTCTGCCAGCGTGGGTGGCGGCTCCTTGTTCATCAAGCTGCGCTGCACCTCCTTGTCTTTCAGGCCACACAGCACGCCGTCCCTGAGGGCCATGTCTAGGATGTCGCCCCATTTGCAGGGGACGGCGGCTACCCTCATGGCGGCCACGAATGCCTCAACCGACTCGTCCGGCGCTTGGACTCGCCTCCAAAACGCGCTCCGAGCGGGAAACATCGCCCTCGAGGGTTGGAAGCGCTCCCGTAGCAGCTTCATGATGTCGTCCGCCTTAAATTGGCTCACCTTCTTCGGAGCGATGATGCCCACCAGCGTCCGCTTGGTTTCCACCCCGAGCATTCTGGTGAGGATGGCCCTCTTCCGCTCCTCATCGTCTTCCTTGACTTTGAGTTCCACCAGCGCCGCCTGGAAGTCCATCTCCAACAGCTCCCAGTCTTGCGGTTTGGTGATGTTGAACCCGCTCTGTGCCCTGGCTGCTCCTTGGGGATCCATGATCCCACCTTCGTCGCCAATTTGGTGTATGAAGACCAAGACACAGGACACAGCCTCGGGCTGGGTTAACTCAGGTTTATTGCATCGTGGACAGAGGGAACATGAGGTGATGGCGGATCGATAGCTCTTTTTATACAGCAGTAATACATTTGAACGTGGTGCCATGGTAGCCCATTGGCCACTGCCTGCGTGACGTCATTTCGAGTCACGCCCTTCTTGTCCAGGTGTAGGTAGTGGCGGGAAAGCTTCCCGCGCTGTTGCCTTTGATGAGTTCGGACCAAGAGAGCTTGGACGCTCGCTGCTGCCAGCTGGTGGTCATTAGCTCGCGTCCTATTACAGGGTTTATATGATACAGCTGACGGTTACATTGTTACTATAGGCAAGGTTACATTGGCTCCGATACATTGTAATCCATGTGGAAGGAAAACCATTAGAACACAACAAATGGCCTTCCTAGTTGGGTTCTTACTTCTAATGTACTTAAAGAAGTCTTTGTTATTTCTCTGAGTATTTTTAGCTATACGCTCCTCAAAGTCTTGCTTTGCTTTCCTGATTGTTGCCTTGCATTTGTTCTGCCAGAATTTATGTTTCTGCCTGCTGTCCTCATTCGGACAAGCCTTCCATCTTCTAAATGAGCTTTTCTTGCTCTTGATCACTTCCCGAACAGCTCCTGTAAGCCACATCGGAGTCCTCTTGGACCTGGCAGTGCCCTTTTTCCTTTTGGGTATGCATTCCAATTGGGCCTCTGTTATTGTTTTTGTAAACAGCCTCCATGCCTCTTGGAGTGTTTGGACTCTCTCAACTTTCCCTTTCAGCTTCTTTTTTACTAGTTTCCTCAACTTTGGGAAATTTCCTTTTTGAAAATTTAAGGTCTCTGTGTTAGATTTTATCAGTGACTTGCGGTCTATGATCAAGTTAAACATAATTGAGTTGTGGTCACTGTTCCCTATTGGATCAGTCACATTAACATCTTGCACCAGATCCTGAGTATTACTCAGGATCAAGTCAAGGATTCTCGTACCTCTAGTTGGGTCTTCAACCATCTGTCCCAGGGAACAATCATTTAGCATATCTAGGAACTTTATCTCTTTATCATGTGCTGAACATCAACAGTTCACCCAGTCTATGTGAGGGTAATTGAAGTCCCCCATTATAACCAGGCTTCCCTTCCTGGATGCCTCCTTTACAACATTCTCCAACTGCCAGTCTCCCTCAAGAGTTTGTGTCGGAGGCCGATAGTATATGCCTACTGTTAGACCATCCTTGTGGCCTGGTACTCTTACCCACAGAGCTTCTAATGGTGACTCCAAATCACCTAGATATTCCAATTCATACGATTTTATCACTTCTTTGACATACAAGGCTACACCACCTCCTGTTTGCCCCTTCCTATCCTTCCTGTACAGTTTGTAGCCTGGGATAACTGTATCCCATTGGTTATCATCCGTCCACCAGGTTTCAGTGATACCAATAATATCAATATTTTTATCTATTGCTAAGTATTCCAGCTCCCCTATTTTGTTCCGGAGGCTTCTGGCATTTGTATACAAGCATTTATATATGCTTTTCTGACACAGTCTTTTGTGTCCAGTTGCATTGTTAGACTGCCTCTTGCATCCTTCTGCTAGAGTGCTGGTGACTAACTCCTTGCTCTGCTCAGTAATTTTTGCATCCTCCTCACTACTCAAGTACACACTTTCCCGAACCGGATGCTGCCCAGCTCCTGTCGGCTTTCCCCCAGTTATCAGTTTAAAAGCTGCTCTGCAGCCTTTTTGATGTTGAGTGCCAGCAATCTGGTCCCATCATGGTTCAAATGCAACCCATCCCTCCTGAACAGATTTGGCTTGTCCCAAAATGTTCTCCAGTTCCTGACAAATCTAAAGCCCTCCTCTCGACACCACTGCCTCATCCACGCATTGAGGCTTCTGAGCTCTGCCTGCCTGGTAGGTCCTGCGCGAGGGACAGGCAGCACTTCTGAAAATGTTACTTGGTCTAATCCATGTATCCTATACTAAATCAAGTGCACTGAATCCAAATTTGATGTCTGATTCTGCCTAGGAATTCAGGATCTTAAGTTAGCAAAACTCACCCTAATTCGGCTAGGTTCTTGCATTGATCACGTAATGGGTATATTTGCCACAAAGGTAGCAAAAATTGTCCAGTTTATTCGCAACTGCACCTACTCATCTTTAGCTCAAAACAGACTCACTATGGCCTAGCTGTACTATCCAATAAGATGGTTTCACACTAGAGACAAGCCCTTCGTCCATCTCGACTATTTCTGACGTCAGCTCACTGACTTGCACAGACATACCCGGCGGCTGCTGGGACATGCATGCTACCAGGGGACTTGATTCAGCTGAGGTGGCAGCAGGCATCGTGGCAGCTGCACCTGTTATAATGCTCCCATGTAAAAATACATTACCCAATTACTGACCATTTGAACACCTATAGCACACTTTCAAATCTGTATGTGATAGGCAAATTCTAAGTTCAGATTTGGAATCATCACACTTGATATCACATAAATCACATTTGTTATTCCCAGTAGCAAAATCGTTGTTGTGCAGTGTGATTTTTTTAAGGCTTTGGCAAAACACATCTGTAGCTACCATCTGTACAGGTCTTAAAAAGGATTATGTATATATTCCCAGATTATGGAGGACAAAATAGTCTCGTTTTTCCAGTCAATTTAGACACCCTATTATTCCTTCTTGTTGACACAGATTGCCCCGTGAAACACCGTAGATGCATTTCTTGCATGGCTGAGCACCAAAGAGTGATGGCCAAGATGCTAACTATGATTTATCTAGTCTGGTGCAGCACTGTAGTGGCCTAGTGGTTAAGATGCTGAGCTTGGAGACTGGAAGGTCAGGGTTCGATACCCGATTGCTGCACGACGGATCTTGGGAACATGAAAGGAGCTTGATTGGTGCACCCCTGAGTGGAGTTTCTCCAGCAAAAATCCTTTCAACCCAGAATAATTTCTGACATGAAATTATTATTATCTAGTTTAGTTAGAGCAGGGGTTCCCAACCTTTTCAAGCTGGAGCCCGGGTCACACTCTCTCAGTCAGCTTTGTGGGCCGGATGGCCATTTTGCCCTGCCTGCAGGATGGGGGTAGCCATTTTGTTCCAACAGCTTCAAGGGGAGACCATTTTGTTTCTCAAATTCCCTTGGAGGGGGAGGGGCACATGAAATGGCGCCATGGGCCAGATCCAGCCAACTGGCCTTAGGTTGGGAATCCCTGGGTTAGAGAAACCATTGGAGGCTAGTTCATCCCTGCAAACTGCAACACCAATGCTTCACTTGTATGTGAGAACATTAGATGTAAAATCTACTGAGAGGACTTCTATATTATATACAAATCTGATTTAGCCTCTCTATAGGTAAAGGTCGATGGCAATAAAATTAAGTGCAGGTCTAAGCATCTTCTAAAACCCTGTGAGAGATTTGCATCTTTTATGGTGTTTGCTGGCCACAGAGAGAGAGAGCACGTGCATAAACGTTCATGCTCACGTCACTGGGAATACTGGGGTCATCCTAAATCAAGCACTAAGATGCCATTGCTGAAGAAGAAATGTGTTACTATCTGGTTTAAAGCATTCTTTCATATCTTTGAAAGATGTTACCATGTCTCGTTGCTTCATTCTACCAGCCCAATTTTTCTCCAGGCGAAACGTGTCCGAGACTTTCAATCTTTCGCGAGGTCGTGACTCAGATGGTATCAGAAGTTCTCAAAAGTCTTTTTAAAACACACACACACACACACAGAGATACAGGTTGCATCGTAATATGTTGTTGTCCTTATGCATTTCATAGCCTGTTTATATCACAACAATGTCAGAAAACCACATTTTGGTACACTTCTTTGTCTTTCCCCCCCATATCTCTCAAGAATGTGTTTCCTAACTTCTAACTTTTTTGCACACCAGATAATCACGGCCCTAAAACAAGCATAAGTTGTCTTCTTCTTCTTCTTCTCCTCCTCCTCCTCCTCCTTCTCCTTCTTCCAAATGTGAGTTGAGTATTCTTCTAGAATGAATCCCAAAGAGTTGTTTTCTAAATGTCCTTATTTGAACCAAGCCTGATGGTACGCGTGCACTTCATCCGCACTTCATCTATTATTTTAAATTTTACACTCAAGGACATATGTGCATTACGCATCAGAGCTCTAACCATTTTACAGCAATAGAATTCACATTGATCTCCTTCAGCAAATAGTCCAAAGTATTAGAGCAATGTTAACAATTCATTCCTAAAGTTCTCAAATGTTACTCTGAGGAATGTTACTCTTTCTTCTTCTTCTTCTTTTCTCCTCCTCCTCCTCCTTTCGGCGTCTTTGAATCCAAATATTGGCGGTCATCATGGCGATCACATCTGTCTAGGCCAGATGTGAAACTGCTAAAATGAAGCCGTCTTCTGGTGAGTCCTTTCGCCTGACCTAGTGTGAGAAAGATTATCTCCTTCAACCACAACTGGGAAGTCTGTGGCTGACATGGGGCAGAATTTTATTTTAAAAATGTGTACTTGGTTTTAAAGGTTGAACGGCGGGGCTGATTTACCTGAGTTTATGATTTATTTTTTTAACTAAATGGATTTGTATCTGATTTTGTTCTTTTAGGAAATGTGTAAGCTGTTTAGCTCTGTTATATGGTACCATAACATTGTTTGTTTTCCCTGTTTTTATGTGCTTAATGAACAACAACGGAACCAGTATTACAACTGCACAGCTGGAAAGTATCCTATGAATTGCTGAGTCCAGAGTCTGTTAAGGAGAAACAGTGGGGAACGGAGCCCCCACTGAGCCACCCAGCTGGGTCTAACAGTATTTGCTCAATTGTTTGCATGAGGGTCTGAGTGTCATTTTGGATTAGAACATTCCTTTACTTACAACTCTGTGCATTTTGCTCTGTTCTGCCTCCGACCTTTTTAAAATTATGATTATTGACTTCGGTTCTCAGCTATGCAATGATTGAAGGCTACTGAAATGCTTGGGAGCATGAGATCACAACACTGTTGGCTAAACTCAAGGGATTGATGAAACTTTTGGGAACTAGTTCTCAAACAAATAAGAGAAAGTCCTTTTTCACCCAGAGGATCCCTGGTCTATGGAACTCCCTGCCAGAAGAAGTGGTGACAGCTGTCAGTCTTGACAGCTTTAAGGAAGGATTAGACAAGTTCATGGAGGACAAGGGGATCAATGGCTATAATTATAATGGATACCTAAGGGCAACCTCCGGGTTGGAGAGATAGGCAGGATATCTCTCAATGCCATTTCCAGGGAATCCTAAGCAGGTGAAGGCATCTCCTTGGGAATACCCTGAAGGAAATGGTGAGCCACTGTGTGAGACAGAATGCTGGACTGGATCATGGGCTCCTGTGGCCTCTTCTAGCAAGGCTGTTCTTATGGTCTTATGTTCTTATGATTGTGGCGTTGATCCAAAATCATCGGATGTTATGTGTAAGATGTCCTGCAGCTCCCAAGGAATGCAATAGTGTGAGGGCAATAAAATTAATTCCTGTAAAGTGGCTCAAGTAGCTCAGAAGCTGATAGGGAAGCAAAAGGTCAGCATTTCGATTCCCGAGTACTGCAGGACGGAATGAGCTCCCATCTTTATCCCAGCTCCTGCCAACCTAGCAGTTCAAAAAGCAAGACATTGCAAGTAGATCAATAGGAACCACTTCGATGGGAAGGTAACAGCGTTCCGTGCGCTCCGGTGTCTAGTCATGCCTGCTACATGACCACGGAAATGTCTGCAGAAGCAGACAGCGCTGGCTCTTCGGCTTGGAAACAGAGATGAGCACTGCACCCTAGAGTCGGATACGACTGGCTTTCGAGCAAGGGAAACCCCAAAGATTTAGAAGCAGAAGATGAAGAGGCAAAGGAGGGGTTGAGAACATCTGTCACTTCAGACGTCATCGTGGTTTGGCTTGGAGTGAATTGAACCTTCTCCACTTTGGTCCCTGGTTAAAACTTCAAATCGATTTGAAATTTTAGATCTTGAGTTACCCCAGGGTTCCTCAACCATGGCACTTCAAGTATTCTTGGACTTCAATTCCCAGAAGCCCAATTCAACACACCTATTGGTCACCATTGGCATTGGCAGCATTGGCATCAGCAATGGTCGCTACTCGTAACTGAGTATACATTTCCCCCCTGGAAACCATTTTCACAATGATAGAAGAGTGACCAGCAGGAAAAAATGCCATTGCCGTGGATTTGTTTAAGGTGGATCCCAGCTTGCCATGAAGTATCCACACACTGTGATCACGGAGCCATCTTCTATGACACAGGTGAAATGAGACATTGAGGATTGCACCGGGACTGCAATGGGCTGCCACAGCCTTGAGGATATGGACAAGGGGTGCCTTCACAGCCAGTCCACCTGGCATGGCCTCTTCCGCCTCCATGAGCGTCCATCAGAGTTCCTCCTCCACTCATTTTGCCATTGGGCCCAATATGATGGTTTCCAGTGGCATTTCCTCCACTGCGGGGGACCATCATCCCACCTAAAGGGGCTCATCCGCCCATAACCATTGGGCCCTTTAGGGAGTTGGGTTATTTACTGCTGCCCAGCACTCGGCGTTGAGTCACTGGCTGTACAGTATACTCCATTATCATAGCGGGATTTCTGAACAGACTAAATTGCTGCTCAGGGTTTCTGGGAATTGAAGTCCAAGAACATCTGGAGAGCCAGGTTTGAGGAACCTTGAACTACTCCATTAACTCTGGATATCAGAACAGGTATAATTAGTGTCCTCACTGAGATGCATGCAATTTGGCAGCTTTATCGAACCTTAAAAAAAGGGAGTATATCAGATATTAGACGTGCAAGATTCCACACATGTAGCTTTATCAGATTATGTAGCAGGGATGTGATGAGGTTTTGCAAAATTTCTCAGCCTCAGCATCTTTTACCCTTTCCAGGTGAACTCCTGCACAGGAGAGATGCCATCCTGTGCAGGAAATTATAAAAACAATCCTATGTGGTTTGGTGCATCTTTTACCCTTTCCAGGTGAACTCCTGCACTGGAAAGGTGCCATCCTGTGCATGAATTATTTTTCAAATTTTCATCGTTCCCCAGCTTCAATCTACAATGTTTTTCATTTTATTCTCCCCATCCCTTCTCCGTGTTTCAACCATTGTTCTGAATAGGATACTGACAAATTGTGCACAGTTTAAAGACTTTTCCAGGTGAACTCTTATTTTAAAAAAAATCCTATGTGGTTTGATGCATCTTTTACCCTTTCCAGATGAAATCCTGCACAGGAAAGGTGCCATCCTGTGCAGGAAATTATAAAAATCCTATGTGGTTTGGTGCATCTTTTACCCTTTCCAGGTGAACTCCTGCACTGGAAAGGTGCCATCCTGTGCAGGAAATTATAAAAATCCTATGTGGTTTGGTGCATCTTTTACCCTTTCCAGGTGAACTCCTGCACAGGAAAGGTACCATTCTGTGCAGGAAATTACAAAAAAAAAATCCTGTGTGGTTTGATGCATCTTTTACCCTTTCCAGGTAAACTCCTGAACAGGAAAGGTGCCATCCTTTGCAGGAAATTATAAAAAAAATCCTATGTGTCTTGGTGCTTATGCTGCCCTTTCCAGCGCAAGAAAGGCACTATTTGCATAGGCATTACAGCATGTTATTTCTGAGCATAGGTTTTTTGGGAAGGGGGAATCACATGGGGGGAAATCACATGGATAATTCTTAATGTAAAGGAGATAAAAAGTATGCCCTTACACTCAAATGCACCTACATTTTTTTCCTGGAGTGAGTCTCCTAGACTCACATTCCTTTTGTCTACCAGCATCTTTCCAGGTTGCTTTTATTTTCCAAGAAAGAAAATGCAATTCTTAAAAGCATTTACCTTCCATTGAGTGCTTCTTCTTGTCCAATAATGCCGCTTTTATCCTTCAACTATATTCTCTTCTCAGCGCCTTCCTAGAACCCTTAGAAAATCAGCAAATTCAATGGCACCAAAGGGGAAATGGAGCCACGTCAAAGTAAAGCAGTGGTTAGGAAGATGGATTAAAATACTGGAGTGTCCTCAACACACAGTGAGTGGTGCCCACTGATGCAGTCTCAGAGGAGAGGACCTTGGTTGGAACTCGATGGGCACAGGATTGGCAGAAAGGGTTGGCACCAGTGGGAAAGCACTTAACAGCTGATAGCGAAGTCCATCTAACCAAGACAAGACAACCAAGACAATTTTTAACATTAAGGTTATGCCATTTTTATATTTGTTTTTAGATATAAATATAAATTTGTTTATCTTTACCTATAAGAATGGGATGTGGCTGTGCGTGTCCGGAATGTGTGTCTGCACACGTCCAGCCAATCCCGTAATGTGCCATGTACACTTACCTTACCTCCCGAAGATCACTCCCGCAAGGGTCCGGAAGCTGAGAGTGGGGCCAATGCCCCACAAACCCAAACCCAAAAAACCCTATGCTTCCCAGTGTCCTCCTCACCGTGCCACCCCTCAGCCAATCAGGCAGGAGGATGCGAACACAGAAGAGGCAGGACAGCCAGCGCGCGCATAAAAAAAGCGGCTGACGCGTGCCCAAAACAGCTCAGCCCAGGGCCCTGCCGTACCGAGACAGACAGAGCATGGGCTGAGGGAACTGTCTGTCTGCCACCCCTTATGCACCACCTGAGAGGGAAATGCAAAGGCGGCAGCCAGCGATTCATCAGGGGAGGCGCTCTCCCTGGTGGATCGCTGGCTGCTGCCTTTGTATTACCCCCTCCGCTGTTTCGTGTTAGCTCTCGAAACAGCAATGGGGATACTACAAAGATGGCAGCCAGAGATCCGTTAGGGGTGGCGCTCTCCCTGATGGATTGCTGGCTGCCGCCTTTGCATTTCCCCCTCAACTGTTTCATGTCAACCTTCGAAACAGTTGAGGGGGAAATGCAAAGGCGGCAGCCAGCAATCCTTCAGGGAGAGCGCCACCCCTGATGGATCACTGTCTGCCATCTTTGCATTACCCCCTCCATTGTTTTGAAGTGCTGGCAGTCACCTACTCTCTCCGCAGGGCCCAAGTGACCCGACCGGCAAAGCCAGGTAGCCCATGCTAGTATTTATATAAATTTGAATTAATAAAGAAATAATAGTACTTGGCACAGCGATGGGCAATACTGTTATGTTCTTAAGGGGTTTTAATTGTTTTATATTGGTTTTAACTTGTGTACACCGCCTAGAGTCCATTGGATTAGGGCAGTATATAAATTTATCTATTAAATTAAATTAAATCAAATCAGGGGTGCCCAAACTATGGCCTATTTTGCTTCCACTTCTGGGAGTGACGAGGGCGGCACGTGCCAGATAAATTGGCATTGGGGGCCAGATATGGCCCATGGGCCGTAGTTTGGGCACCCCTGAATTAAATTAACAAGCTTCTAGGCTACATAGCCTTCTTCTAAAGATATCATGGTTGACATCCAAGTGCAACCCCAAGGTCTAGAGATAAAGACCATTCCCTGAAGAGCTAAACAAGGATGGATGAATGCATCTCTCCAAGTAACTTGGAGTTCAAGGTAAGAACCCAACCTTTTCAAACCGGGGGACGGGTCACGCTCTCTCAGTCAGCTAAGCGGGCCGGATGGCCAATTTTGCCCTGCCTGCATGATGGGGGTGGCCACTTTGTCCCAACAGCTTCAAAGGGGAAGCCATTTTGTTTCTTGAATGCCCTTGGAGGGGTGGTGGTGGGGCCACATGAAATGGCGCCATGGGTCAGATCCAGCCCACTGGCCTTAGGTTGGGAACCCCTGTTCAAGCTGCATATGTTCCTCACCCGGTCTCCTCCATCACTGCCCATCTGGCAGTGGGGGTGACAAAAAAGCGATGGCAGGAGACTTGACCCTCTTTGATTTTGCCCAATGGGATCTGGTCGCTTGCTACCTGGCAGCTGATGGCCACAGTGGCTTAGTAGTTAAGATGATGAACTTGACGATCAGGAAGGTTGGCAGATTAATGGTTCAAGACTGAGTGCTGTGTGATGGAGTGAGCTCCTAGCGTCTGTCCCTGCCAACCTAGCAGTTAGAAAGCAAGAAATTGCAAGTAGATAAATAGTGACCACTTCGGTGGGAAAGGTAACATTCTGTGCACTTTGGCGTCTAGTCATGCCTGCCACATGACCCCAGAAACATCTGCAGAGGCAGACAGCGCTGGCTCTCTGGCTGTAAATGGTGATGAGCACTGCACCCTAGAGTCGGATACGACTGGCTTTTGAGCAAGGGAGATCTTTACCTTTACCTTATTCAGAAGCTGTGACCTTTCGTTGTTTGCCTCCAAAGATGGTAGATTCCTACCTGCTCATTTCCTACTTATAGTAAAGCTAGAGAGGGCCTCCTACCCCAAAACTGGTCCCAGACAATGCTTTTGATGGTGGCCACCTCACCTAGCTTCAGGCTCAGGGACCTCAGGTCAAGGTAAGATCACTGCCTCCTGTTTGCCTATGGCCGTGATGGCGAACCTTGGCACTCCAGGTGTTCCTGGACTTCAGTTCCCAGAAGCCCAAGTCACCACTCCTGCTGACCAGGGCTTCTGGGAACTGAAGTCCGAGAACATCTACAAGGTTGGCCATCGCTGGCCTACAGATTTCTCCCTCAAAAAAGCACACCTGCTTTTGAGCAGGCTAACACCTGGATGTGCAAGCAAAGCTGTGGATTCCTATTATTCCTATAGAGACAACCTCATAATTGATTGGCTTAAGCTAATCATCGGATAGAACGATAACACAGCAGTAATGAGCAGATCTAACAGATTAGAAATTGAATGCCGCTTCTTGATCCTGCACCTATGAATGGAAAGGGCAATAAAATTTGAGCTAATAGTACCTCTTGTTGTGATTCATGTTCACAAGGTGAATTAAATGTGCGATATAATTATACCCCGTGCTGCCTGAATAAAATAGATATGCTTCTCGGCAACCCCCAGATCAATAGATAATTGCATGCACATATACACAGAAGCAAAACGGAGGGAAATGGATGGAGATTTATTTGTTTGTTTTCAATGTGGAAAGTAACAAGGTTGTGGGGGCTTAGTGGCTAAGATGTTCAGCTCGACAACCGGGAGGGCAGCATGTCGGCAGTTTGAGACCCGAGTGCTGCACAACAGAGTGAGTTCTCACGGTCTCTCCCAAGACCTTGGAGTTCAAAACCAAGAAATGGAAAGTAGATAAATAGGTACTGCGGTGCCAGGAAAGGTAAAAGCGTTTTTCAATGAAAGTCGAAGTATGGAGTTTACTAATTTTACAGTGCAGTTTCAACTTGGAACTTTTAATTTGATTCAAGGAAACAGACAGACAGACAGGGCTCCAGGGTTCAGTCGTAAATTTACCCAGCATTATGGAGGGCCCATACCTACAGTATGGGCCAAATGTCTTAGGCTGCCACCAGCTGATTTAGGGAATACTCAGTGAGTAATTTGATTTCAAGCCTATCCACATGCTGTATTTGTGGCTGTTTAGGAAACACACTAGGGGACTACGGTAGCTCAAGTGGTTAAGATGCTAAACTCGTTGCCTGGAAGGTCAGCAGTTCAACTTGCTGAGTACTGCATGACAGATTGAGCTCCCGTCTCTGTCTCAGCTCCTGCCAACCTAGCAGTTCGAAAGTAAGAAATTGCAAAGAGATAAATAGGAACCACTTTGATGGGAAGGTAACAGCATTCCATGCGCTCCGGTGTCTAGTCATGCCTGTCACATGACCACGGAAACGTCTGCAGAAGCAGACAGCGCTGGCTCTTCGCCTATGAAACAGAGATAAGCACTGAACCCTAGAGTCAGATACGACTGGCTTTCAAGCAAGGGTGTCTAGTCATGCCATGCACATGACCATGGAAACATCTGCAGATGCAGACAGCACTGTCTCTTTGGTTGTAAACAGAGATGAGCACTGAACCCTAGAGTCGGATATGACTGCTTTCGAGCAAAGGAGGAGCTGGGAAAGATGACAGGAACTCACTCCGCCATGCAGCACTTGGGTCTTGCCAACTGTTGACTTGCCAATTTTCCAGACCTCAAACTCAGCATCTTAACCACTAAGTCACCGCAGTCCCTTCTCATTGACTACACAGACACTATAGGTTGATGTGCTGGCTGTACATACAAGCATTACATTTATCGCACTGTTCAGTTGCACATTTGTGTGTAACAGGCATTTTAGCATTGCTGTACAGAGTGCTGCATGATGGAATGAGCACCTGTCTCTGTCCCAGCTCCTGCCAACCTAGCAGTTTGAAAATAAGAAATTGCGAGTAGATAAATAGGGACTACTTTGGTGGGAAGGTAAACAGCCTTCTGTGTACACCGGTGTCTAGTCATGCCTGCCATGTGTCCAAGGAAATGTCTGCAAATGCAGACAGTGCTATCTCTTTGGCTATAAACTGAGATGAACACTGAACCCTAGAGTCGGATACGACTGCCTTTCGAGCAAGGGCAATCTTTTAGATTTGAGATGTTTGACTCTAAGCAACCTTGCAAATACTCCAAAACAAACAGATGCACAGAATAGTTTAGGAAAAGGTAAAGGTTTCCCTTCCTCGAAAGCCAGGCGTATCTGACTCTAGGGTTCAGTGCTCATCTCTGTTTCAAAGCCGAAGAGCCAGCACTGTCGGCTTCTGCAGACGTTTCCGTGGACATGTGGCAGGCATGACTAGACAACGGAGTGTACAGAATGCTATTCACCTTCCCACCGACGTGGTCCCTATTTATCTACTTGCAATTTCTTGCTTTCAAACTGCTAGGTTGGCAGGAGCTGGGGCAGAGACGGGAGCTCATTCCATCCTGCAGTACTCGGGAATCAAACTGCTGACCTCCCGCCTTCCAGTCAGTGTCTTAGCCACTCGAGCCACTGCAGTTTACAGAATATGTAATATTTACAGAATATGGTGTTGTTCTTAATGGATTAAGCCAACTATCGTGGTATAGAAATGATGGGGAAACACCCTAAACTTGCATTTAGTACAGGCTGCAATTTTGAACTAAGACAGGCTGCAGATGTGCTACATGGTACATCTAAATCGCTTGTCCATTTTATCTCTATCTCTCTCTCTCAAAAGCAATCTCTAGAAACTCAGTGTATCGGTCAGATTGCTCCTCATTATTTCCGACAACCAGGAGAGCTCCTCCAGTGTGTGGCTAATTAAAAATTAATTAGGCAGCTTCTCGAAACTGAAATATTCATGGCTGTAAGAAAGATTTAGTCTTGTTTCTGAGATGGGCTGGAAAGGGGGAAATATACCTAATATACATTAAACTTGGTTACAGGGTGTGCGCACGCATGTTTCTTTCCATTGCCTCCTTTGTTTAATACGTCGAGTTGTAAGCATTTGGCTGTTAACAAAGGAACGCTGGCAAATTAATCCTCTGCGGTGTTAAAGGTTCATCTTGACACTGTGGCTGTGCGGAGGTTTGCCATTAGCGTGCCGCTTTTCACATGAGCCTATGTTCTCATTAAATGCCATAATACCTCACCTCAAGCGCAATGATGCACAAAAAAGGATTTAAAGTGTCGATCGAAAGTGTAAAGTGTGTGCATGGATGAGAAATTGGAATGTCACGTGTTGGAAAGCTAGTTAATGTGTTGAAAGATAGCTCTTGCTTTACTTGCATAGTCCATAAGAACATAAGAACATAAGAACAGCCTTGCTGGAAGAGGCCACAGGGGCCCATGATCCAGTCCAGCATTCTGTCTCCCACAGTGGCTCACCATTTCCTTCAGGGTATTATTCCCAAGGAGATGCCTTCACCTGCTTAGGATTCCCTGGAAATGGCATTGAGAGATATCCTGCCTATCTCTCCAACCCGGAGGTTGTCCTTAGGTATCCATATAATTATAGCCATTGATACCCTTGTCCTCCATGAACTTGTCTAATCCTTTCTTAAAGCTGTCAACACTGACAGCTGTCACCACTTCTTCTGGCAGGGAGTTCCATAGACCACTGATCCTCTGGGTGAAAAAGTACTTTCTCTTATTTGTTTGAGAACTAGTACCCAAAAGTTTCATGGAGTGTCCCCTAGTTCTAGTGTTGTGCGATAGGGAAAACAGTTTTTCCTTATCTACTTTGTCCACACCGTGCATGATTTTATAAACTTCAATCAGGTCACCTCTTAGACGCCGTCGTTCAAGAGTGAAAAGGCCCAACCGTTGCAGCCTCAGATGGTAAGGAAGGTGTTCCAGTCCCCTAATCATTCTGGTTGCCCTCCTCTGTACTTTCTCCAACTCCATAATATCCTTCTGGAGGTATGGCGACCAGAACTGTACACAGTCTTCCAGATGGGGCCTCACCATAGATTTATAAAGAGGCAAAATGACACTTGCTGACTTATTATCTATACCCTTCCTAATGATCCCTAGCATTGAGTTTGCTTTTTTCACTGCTGAGGCACACTGGGTTGACACCTTCATTGAGCTCTTGTCCACCAGGACACCAAGGTCCCTTTCCTGGTTTGTCGCAGAGAGTTCAGAACCCATCAGTTTATAAATGTAATTGGGGTTTTTTGCCCCAACATGCATCACTCTGCACTTACTGATGTTGAAGCTCATTTGCCACTGTTTTGCCCACTCCCCCAGTGTCGAGAGATCCCTCTGGAGCTCCTCACAATCTCTCACAGTTTTCACTACCCTGTATAATTTAGTGTCGTCAGCAAATTTGGCTACCTTGCTTTTTACTCCTACCTCTAGATCATTTATGAAGAGGTTGAAAAGCAGGGGTCCCAGTACTGAACCTTGGGGGACCCCACTCTTGACTTCCCTCCACTTGGAGAAGTGTCCATTGAGTGCTACCCTCTGTTTCCTGTCCCTTAGCCAGTTGCTGATCCAGGACAAGACCTGTTGTCCCTTTATTCCATGACTGGTAAGTTTATTCAAGAGCCTTTGGTGTGGGACCTTGTCAAAAGCCTTCTGAAAGTCCAGATAAACAATGTCAACTGGATCCCCCTTATCCACATGCTTGTGACACGCTACATGCTTGTTGACACTCTGTCCATGGTAACCATCTTGCCATAAATGTTACTTTTCTAGCTGTGTAAGTAATGCTTTAGGTTGTAGAACATTAATAAGAATAACAATTTAATGACAGAAATTATTCTGGGTTGAAAGGATTTTTGCGGAAAAAACTCTGCTCAGAGAATGCCCAAGAGCTGGGACAGAGATGGGCGCTGAATCCATCATGCAGTGCCTGGGTCTCGAACAGCCGACTTACCATCCTTCCAGCAAACAAGGTGAGCTTCTTAACCACTGAGCCACTGCAACCCCTTGTAGATGGCTAATGTAATTGCTACCAAGCTGGCGAAAATACAGGGAATTATTCACTTGCTCTCTCTAGTGGCTAATTTTGATATTACATCTTGGAGATTTTCATAAAATTCTACGATGATTGGTCATGGCCTGGAATTAGTACCACCAGTCTGGCCAAGTGATCCTGCTATGGTAATAAAGTAGACTTTACCGCCAGCAACTCAATGCTGAGTGTCAGGTGGCAGTTAACTAAGCAGACAACCTTGAAGACTTACTGCCTTGGGTGCCGAAGTCCACAGGGAAGGGTGATGGTACCCTAGAGGATTAAATCCCACTTGAATCCATCTTGATGGAGGGCAGAAGCTTCAGCCATCCAGCCCTGGGGATGATGATGAGGACTTTGTGTGCCAAAAAGGCTCATGACCAGAAAGTGACTCTTGGAACTGGATTAGTGGTACTATGGGTGTCACACTGCGATGCAGAAGACAAGTGGAAGGCCACTGCATTACATTCTCAGGATAGTCTTCATGGCTGATCTCCATGAGGATTGATAATATTCGGATTCAGATATGGCAGGAGGAGGACAAGGAGGAGGAGGAGGAGACCAACTGATTTCATTCCTGGCTTTTCTAAAATACTTTGGAACATATCCATGTCGTACTCCCCACCCTTGTGTTTATTTTGCTTATAACCACCAGCTACTTTTCATTTCTTACGTACTCTCTCCACCGTGTCCCTTTTACCTTGCACAAAGGTGTTTACTTTATTTTTTTTTAAAAAAAAAACAACAACTGCCCTCCCAAATTGCAAAACCCTTTTCACAACCCATATGACATCTTTTCAAAGCCAACGATTGTGGGAACCCAACCCCTTCTGGACAGAGTTGATAAAGTGATCCATAATAGTGCCAGTGTGCTGGAAAAGTCCAATAAATCAATTTCTGTGGTTTTTGGCAGGGACCCAGACTAGATATAGTCTCTTTGTGAAAGGTTACAGAGGTATGTTATTTTTCTCCTCTCCCCCACCCAAAGCCCTTAATGAAGATTCCTGAACATTTCAACCAAAGCAGGAGAAAACTGAATCCTTCATCCTGTTCCACAAAGAGAAGCTGGCCAAATTAGAAATTATATCATACCGCAAGAAGATCTATCTTCAACTGGTACCTATTCTGGACGAGGTTACACCTTCCCTGAATATTCAGCTTCAAAGGTTAGGTGTTTTTCTGGATTGACCTCTGAATCTGGATGCCCTGGTTTCAGCAACTGCTATAAGCCAGTGATGGCGAACCTTGGCTCTCCAGGTGTTCTTGGACTTCAATTCCCAGAAGCCCAAGTCAGCACTCCTGCTGATCAGGGCTTCTGGGAATTGAAGTCCAAGAACAGCTGGAGTACCATGTTTGAGGACCTATGAGCTAGAAGACCATAGGTCAGTGATGGCCAACCTTGGCACTCCAGGTGTTGTTGGACTTCAATTACACATAAGCCCAAGTCAGCACTCCTGCTGATCAGGGTTTCTGGGAATTGAAGTCCAAGAATAGCTGGAGTACCATGTTTGAGGACCTATGAGCTAGAAGACCATAGGTCTCCAAGAACATCTGGAGTTGCCAAGGTTGGCCATCACTGCTATAAGCCATATAACTACAATTCCTCCCCCACCACACCAAAGGTAAAGGTAGAGGTCACCCTTTTTCGAAAGCCAGTCATATCCAACTCTAGGGTTTGGTGCTCATCTTTGTTTACATCCCAAGAGCCAGGATCTGCAAACATTTCCGTGGTGATGGAACACTGTTTCCTTTGCTACCAAAGTGGTACCTTTTTATCTACTTGCAAATTCTTGCTTTCAAACTGTTTAATTTGGCAGAAGCTGGGTCGGACAATGGGCTCTCACTCGTGGCTCTCACACGTGGCACTACACTCAGGTCTTCAACTGCTGACCTGCCCAACCTTCCAGTCATCACGTTCAGCATCTTAACTACTAAGCCACCACGGTCTCCTCACCAAAGGTCTGGTGTAAAGCATTTTACACTCTCAGTTCACCAGTGCTTTACAATCTAGGTTTCATAGGCAAAGGTAAACATCACCCTTACTCGAAAGTCAGTCGTATCAAACTCTTGGGTTCAGTCCTTATCTCTGTTTATAGCCAAAGAGCCAGCCAGCACTGTCTGCATCTGCAGATGTTTTCATGGACACGTGGCAGGCATGAGTAGATGCTGGAGCACACAGAATGCTGTTACCTTTCCCACCGACAAGGTATCCGTTTATCTACTTGCAATCCCTTGCTTTTGAACTGCTAGGTTGGCATAGTTTTGTGCAAAAGACACTTCTAGGTAAGCAACTAGGTCTTTCTGCTCCTTCCGTAGGTTTTGTACTCCTCTGTGAGCATAATATACATATTATGTAATAGCTCTTATGGAGTGCCTCTCTGAATATGTTCTTTTATGTGCACTGTTAAACCCTATAGCCCCCAAGGGAAAGTCATGAAACGTCTCTAGGTCATATAAGCTTGTGGTTTTTCACTGCTTGGATGATGCCCTGTTTACCTTGCATTGGTTTTAAATATTCTAAGAGAAGAGTTTTGAAACGGTAGCCAGGCTAAACCAGGTGTTCCCAACCTTTTTAAGCTGGGGGCCATTGGGTCACGCTCCCTCAGACAGCTTCAGGGGCCGGACGGCCTTTTTCCCCTTCCTCCACCACATGGCACTTCCTGGTGTGGTGGAGACAGTTGGGGGGGGGGGGGCACATGAAATGGCTCTGTGGGCCACATCCAGCCCGCAGGCCACAGGCTGAGAATTTCTGGGCTAGACCATAGGTTGACCACTTGCAAGTCATCCCAGATCAGGACATTCATGAGCATAAAAAAAAAAACCATTTCAGAGACACAGATTCATTCTCTCACACCCTTACAAGTCCCATGTTAGTCCTAGATTTCTTTTAGCTGGAGTTTGGTTTGGATTTCAATCTGTGCTGTTCACCACGTCTGCTGTGTCTCTCTATCTATTGTATCCTTGGTCAAAAGCACTACAGACAGAACCCAGACAGAACCATCGAGCGGAATAGCATCCCACGCACTAGAAAATGTTAAGATACCAAAGCCGATGTGAAAGGTGACTAAGAGAAAAACCACGTCGCTTCTGTTGCATTGAAGTACTCAAAACCTGTCAGATCAAAAGAGCTACACAAAAGCCCCCATAATTCGTGAACTTGAGAAAATAAAATGAAGGTATGGCTGCTTGTCAAGAGAAAAAGTAATACTGTAATAATAATAATAATAATTACATGGACAATACAAAAAACTCTATACCTGTTTGTATGGAATTTTGTAACACCAAGTTCTTCTTCTTCTTCTCTACTTTTAACTATGTTGCCCAAATTGCTCATAGCTTGTCACCCAAGAATTAGCTTGTCTTCTCCTCCTCCTGCTTCCACCTTCTTTTGCTTCCACTTCTTCTTCTTCTTCTGTTTCCCAACCAAACCATGAACTGCCACAACGAAGCCGCTTTCTTGGCTTTGTTATTGGCCAAAGTTAAATCCTCATTGGTACATGTTTCTGGCCATAATTGGCAGACCAGCACATGAGATGGGATCTGTAACTCTTCATATTGTGTCCTCCAGTAGCCCCCACTCAAGCCTGTTGGTCTTGTATTTAGGCACGTTGACCCTCAGCCTATTCAGGGTCCTCCAAGTGACGTCGGGGAGGTTGAGTTCCTCTTCCTTTCATGTTATTCCTTGTCCAGTGAGCTTCTTCCTCCATCTTCTAGTTGGGTTTTGCCTATCCTCATAGTCGCATAGTCAAAGCAATGGTATTCCCGGTGGCAATGTATGGGTGTGAGAGCTGGACCATTAGGAAAGCTGAGCGCAGAAGAATAGATGCCTTTGAAATGGGGTGTTGGAGGAGAGTCCTGGATGGCAAAGAGAACAAATAGGTCAATATTAGAAGAAATTAACCCTGACTGTTCATTGGAGGGACAAATAGTGAAGACGAAGCTAAAGTACTTTGGACATCAAATGAGAAGAGAGGACTCACTTGAGAAGGCCTTGATGCTGGGAAAGGTGGAGGGCAAGAGAAGAAGGGGGCATCCAAAGATGGGATGGATAGATGGTATTGTGGATGCAACGGGCACAGAGCTGGGCGGGCTGAGGAGGATGGTGGAGGACAGAGGTGCCTTGGTCCATTGGGTCCATTGGTCCATTGGTCCATTGGGTCGCAAAGAATCGGAATCGACTGTGCGACTGAACAACAACAAATCCTCAAGAATCTTTGTTTCCCCCACAAAGCTCTTCCTGGATCTGAATGAATGAGTGACTCACAAATGAGGTGAAAGCAGGTGAAATGAAGACGCTATGTCAATATTAATGACGCGTATGCATATGTGGAAGCAGTGACAGACTTTATCTTCTTGGGATCCAAGATCACTACAGATGGTGGCTGCAGCCATGAAATGAAGAAGACGACTGATTCTTGGGAGACAAGCTATGAGCAATTTGGGCAACATAGTGAAAAGTAGAGACATCACCTTGCAAACAAACGTCTGCATAGTCAAAGCAATGGTCTTCCCAGTGGTCATGTATGGTTGTGAGAGCTGGACCTTAAGGAAGGCTGAGTGCAGAAGAATAGATGTCAATTGAACTGTGGTGCTGGAGGAGACTCTTGAGAGTCCCAGACTGTGAGGAGAACATCCATCCTGAAGGAAATCAACCCTGAATGCTCCTTGGATGGACAAGTACTGAACTTGCAAACCACCCAGAGAGTGAACTAAGCACTAGTGTGATTAGTTGCTTTGGGGTACCCAAACTTTTTGGGCCACAAGCTGATCACATGATTCAGAGATCCAGTCACTAAGGCCCAGGGGCTGGATGCGGCCCCTGACGCCAATTCATCTGGCCCATGAAGCCGTTGTTGCTCCTGGAAGCAGAAGTAAAATGCGCCCATACATATAGGCACATTTTACTTCCACTTCCAGGAGCGATGACTCAATGAGGACTTCACAGGCTGGATGAATTGGTGTTGGGGGCCGCATCTGGCCCCCGGGCCATAGTTTGGGCACCCCTGCTTTATACTATGCAATTACTGGAATAAGCCTTGATAGCTTTCTGCTCACCTACCACAAAAAAGTCCTATCCAGCGTTTTCTGATGGAGCAAATCCTTAAGGATAGATACTTTTTAAAAGTACAACATTGACAACATGATTACAACTGACAGCATGAATCGAAGAGTTTCCTCTTGCCGATCTAAATTGGCAATTTAAATCAAAATGAATTAAATCAGACAATTGGATACACACTCTGTAGTTACTTCACGGAGTCTTGGGAATTCTCTTTTTGAAGGAGAAAAAAAATAACTTTTCCAATTCTGTGTTGTATATAAGGTGGAAAAGTTAAAATGTGTACATGTCTATGTGTACATGTCTCTCCCCAGGAAGAGTAGCTCCAGTCTGTCCAGGTTCGTCGGCTCCTCGTTTCCAAGAATGCATTTTTCCCCCTGAAACAGGGAAATGCCATTGGTGTGAATTTGTTTAAGGTGGATCCCCGCTTGCCATAAAGTGACCCACACACTATGATCACAGAACCATCTCCTGCAGCACATATGAAATGAGACATGCAGGATTTAACACCGGGACTGCAATGGACTGCCACAGCCATGAGGATATTATCAAGGTGCGCCTTCACAGCCAGTCCATTTGGCATGGCTTCTTCCACCTCCATGACCATTAGGAATCAGAGTTCCTCCTCTGCTTATTTTGGTGTTGGGTTCAATATGATGGTTTCCACTGGCATTTCCTCCACTGAGGGTGACCATCACCCCACCTAAAGGGGATTATCCACCCATAGCCATTGTCCCCTTTAGGGAGTCAGGTTATTTACCGCTGCTGAACACTCAGCATTGAGTCACTGGCTGTACGGTCTGCTCCATTACCATAGCAGGCCAGGTTACCCAACTATGGTAGTAGAGTAGACCCTACTGCCAGCAACTCAATGCCGAGTGATTAATGAATTTGATCACCCTGAGGACTAATGGCCTTGGGTGCCAAAGTTCACAAGGAAGGGTGATGGTCCCCAAGTGGATTAAATCCCACTTGAACCCGTCTTGATGAAGGGAAGCATCTTCATCTACTGGCCTGGTGCTGAGGAAGACTTTGCATGCCAAAAGGGCTCAGGACCGGAAAGTGACTGGCTGAACTGGTATGGGTGTCATGCTACAATGCAGAAGGCAAATGAAAGGCTTCTGCATTATATTCTCAGGACAGTCTTCATGGGTGAGCGCCATGAGGATAGCCAATATTCGGATTCGGATATGGCAGAAGGAGGAGGAGAGGAGGAGAGGAAGAGGAAGAAGAGGAAGAAGAAGAAGAAGAAGAAGAAAGAGTAACGTTCCTCAGGGTAACATTTGAGAACTTTTAGAATGAATTGTCAACACTCCTCTAATTCTTCGGAGTATTTGCTGAGGGAGATCAATGTAAATTCTATTGCTATAAAATGGTTAGAGCTCTGTTGCGTAATGTGCATATGTCCTTGAGTGTAAAATTTAAAATAATAGATGAAGTGCGCACGTACCATCAGGCTTGGTTCAAATAAGGTCATTTAGAAAACAACTCCTTGGGTTTGATTCTAGAGAAAAACTCAACGCACATTTGGAAGTACTGTGTCAATCCCAAACAATCAGGACTGGAAAGAAAAGTTTTGGCTTATCTCCGGTGGACCAAACCTCCAGTTTCCCCATCCAAAGAACATCCATTTGGCAGAGAGGAAAGTTCATGCAGTGATACCTTCAGATATCTGGAGGTCCATCAGATGGTAGAGGGGGTATCTTTGAAGATCAGGGTCTCAACCAGTTTGGGTTCAAACCACAAGGAAGTAAACTCTGATGAAAGAAGAGGAAGAACTTCCTAAGAGTAATAGCAACTATGAAATGTTGAACAATGAAATGCTAATTAACTTGTGAACCGACCAGAAACTGCACTAAGTGCTTTGGGGCGGTGTTTGAGTGTGATTGCTTTGCCAGATAATGGCAAAAATTCCTATATTGGTTATTTTAAAATAGGAATAGGATTGCCATCTTTCAGAGATATTTTAGCTGTGTATTTGTGCACTTGAAGAAGGCTGAACGGGATGAGTTTTGAGACCCTTCCAACTCTACAATTGTATGGTTACATGATTCTCTGACAAGCAGATATATTTTGGTATTTCAGGAATTTTCAGTTTCTAATGACATTCTGATCCATAGCAACCCATCCATTTCCGGTGTTTATCCATTTCACATCTATTGAGCCACCACTATGTTTCGTTTGGGACTATGTGTGTGTATGTGTGGGCTTAGTGGTTAAGACGCTGAATTTGGCAACTCGAAGGTCAGCAGGTCAGCAGTTTGCGACCTGGGTACTGCATGACAGATTGAGCACCCGTCTCTGTCCCAGCTCCTGCCAACCTAGCAGTTCGAAAGCAAGTAGATAAATAGGTACCACTTTGGTGGGAAGGGTTCTGTGCACTCCAGTGTCAAGTCATGGAGATGAGTACTAAACCCTAGAGTTGGATGTGACTGGCTTTTGAGCAAACCCTAAAGGAAAAACCTATTTGTGATGTAGGACTGTATATAGTAAAGGTAAAGATTTCCCTTGCTCAAAAACCAGTCATATCCGACACTAGGGCTCAGTGTTCATCTCTGTTTCATAGCCAAAGAGCCAGCACTGTCTGCTTCTGCAGATATTTCTGTGGTCATGTGGCAGGCACGACTAGACACCAGAGCACACGGAATTCTGTTTTTCTTCCCACCAAAGTGGTCTCTATTTATCTACTTGCAATATCTTGCTTTCAAACTGCTAGGTTGGCAGGAGCTGGGACAGAGACGGGAACTCATTCTGTCCTGCATTATTCAGGTATGCTGACCTGCCCCCTTTTAGTTAGCGTCTTATTATTTATTTATTCAGATCTATATGCCACCCCCTTGCCCTAGGGCGACTCCGGGCGGCTCACAACAAACATAAAAGGCATACAACATCCTTAAAAATTGTTTAAAAATCATTTTAAAACCCATTTAAAAGACCCATCCCATTAAAAAAAAAAACCAACCGCTCACCCATCAATAAAAGAGGGAGACTTGAGCCTCCTTTACTTTATGTTTCATTTAATATCTGCATCAGTCTGTATTTCTTCTAAAAATATATCCAAATTTGCAATTCTTTTTGTGGCCTTTGACCCAAGTAAAGGTAAAGGTTGCCCTTGCAAAATGGGACTGGGGGCTGGGATTGTCAACAAGTTCCCCTTTCTGGCTCGTCTGAGGCTCCCCCCTCCTGTAATTAATTTTTTAATGTTAAGGTCTTGTAGATTTTATATTTGTTTCTAGATAGTAAATGGCACAGCGCGGGGTAATATAGCTATGTTTTTAAGGGTTTTTAAATTGTTTTATATTGGTTTTAACTTGTGTGCACCGCCCAGAGTCCATTGGATGGGGCGGTATATAAATCTATTAAATTAAATTAATTAATTGCTCAAAAGCCAGTCATATCCCACTCAAGGGTTAGGTGCTCATCTCTGTTTATAGCCAAAGAGCCAGCGCTGCCTGCATTTCCAGATGTTTCCGTGGTCACGTGGCAGGCATGACTAGACACCGGAGTGCACGGGACGCTATTTACCTTTCCACCAAAGTGGTCCCTATTTATCTATTGTCAATTTCTTGCTTTCCAATTGCTAGGTTGGCAGGAGCTGAGACAGGGACGGGCGCTCAATCCGCCATGCGGTACTCATGAATCGAAGTCTGACCTTCCACTTGTCGAGTTCAGCATCTTAACCACTTGAGCCACCGCAGTCCCTTTCCTTGGACGCAATGTACATCTTTAACTGTGATCCTTCCTCGTGGCTGTCAGCAAACTCTTCTCCCATGTTTGACAAGGTTATTGCAGGGAGGTTATTGCAATGCTACCAACTGTTGTTAGCCTCTAGTACAGCTGTAGTATTCTTCAGGCTGCTTTCTTAGATTACAGTTTACTGCTCGGCTATTTTGTTTGAGGGTAAGCTAATCAATTGACGTGCGAAAGAGGCACAAAGACTTGGAAATCATTTAGTGACCAGAGGGGAAGGCTTGAACCAGTCTGACAAATCAATCTTACTGGGCAGAGACACTAAATCCTGAATCCTAAGGCAGACTGAGCAATAAAACTGTAATTTATATGCTATTAAATTAGAAACATACCGGTTCGTTTGTTGTTGTAAAGACAATGGGAAGCTATATGTTATGAGTAGTAAGATCAAGGAAGCCTTATAGTTCTCATCTGGTTCTTAATGACTTCTCACTTAGAGCTTTATGTCACACGGGGCGATACATTCTTAATAAAGTATCATGAGTCATGTTCAATTAACGACAGGGTTTTGTCCTTGCATGGCTGTGTTTCGGTTAGACGTCTGATCCGGTTGAAAGTGCAGGCAATTAAAAGGGGCCCATGAGTTCAACCTGATGTTCTTCAAGCAAAAGTTTTTGAACTAAAATGTAACTTCCATGCTTTATTCAATATATCGATGAGAATATGACTGGGCAAATATTATGGTTGGCAATTCCTGATTGTCTCATCATTTATTTACTTATCATATGATGAACTTCAGTTGTCTACATTAATGTTGATATATACAGTAAGGACAAATTGTCCATCTCAAGTTCCTAGCTAGAGTTCCACATCTAGGTCTGAAAGCCGTTGAAGAGCTTCATCTGTGGCACACTGCAAGTCCTCCAATGTGCCTCCAAACATGTATCAAGGACACCTAAATATAATGTGGGTCCATGGTTTGGTCTTCTACACAGTCGCAATGCGGAGAGGACTTCCATCACCATGTGAACAGAGTGGCTTTGCATCTACCACAGGCAGTCCACATTCTGTTCAGCATCCTGCACATGGTGCACTCCGGTCAATGTGACATAGTCATGGCTAAATAATCTACACATACATGAGACTGAACTGCCTCATGCAGCCTCCTGGTCGAAAGTGATGACGATGGCGATGATGACGATGACGATGACGACGATGACGATGACGATGATGACGATGACGATGACGATGACGATGACGATGACGATGGCGACGACGACGACGACGACGACGACGACGACGACGACGACAACGACGATGATGATGATGATGATGATGATGATGATGATATACACCAAAAGATCCTTCACCGGAACCTCAAGTCTGCAACATTGGACCCTCAATGACCATCTGTCCCATCATGACAGGTAAGGTTGAGGAAATAGCTCACAGGCAAGGAAAAGGGATTTGCAAAGGTATCATCTTCCTCATCATCACAAACATTTATCACAATCAAGTCATAAAGCAACACAGCAACAAAGTAATATAAACTGGAATTGTTGAGGCTCTCTTTCTGGATGTTTGACAGCTTTGTGTTTTGGATGGGTTGTTTGTGTCTCCTTAAGCAATCAGCCAGTTCTTCTGTGTTTCTTTATGGAGAGATGAATGAAGCTATTTGTTTTGTTCTCCAAGTTGAGGAGAAACTCATTGTGATAGGTTCTACCTGTGAACAAGAACCTAGTTTTACCCCTCTAAGATTCTTGTTCGCTTGTAGGACTTCAATATAAGCAGAAATGTCTCCTTTTTTGGTATTTTGTTCTCTCCATGGTTACTAACCTTTTATCAAAAAAAGAAAACCCCAAAACACACACATTATTTCACCCACCAACAATGAAATAAACAATTATTTAGATCCTAAGAAGGTGTAGTCTTTGGACTGACAATTCAAGAGGGAGGGAGGGAAGAAAGTCCTATTTTGTAGCTCATTGAGGTTGGTTGGCTCATTGTTTGTGACTGGTAGGTTTTTAAATTTTCTTATTCAGAGCATCACATCCCTAACTCAATAGAATGGCATATCAGAAACTAAACATACCATATATACTCAAATATAACCTGACCCGAATATAAGCTGAGGTACCTAATTTTGACCAGAAAACCCAGGAAAATGATTGACCCCAGTATAAGCCGAGGGTCAGAAATGCAGCAGCTGCAAGTGAGTTTCTATAATCAAAATACATGAAAATATGGTAAAATTAGTTAAATTGTTGGCACATCTCAATCCGGCATAGTTCTGGGACCCTTGTGGTCATTGACCTGAGTATAAGCCAAATCCCCTTTTTGGGACTCATTTTTGGGGCTAAAAAAACTCGGCTTATACTCAAGTATATATGGTAATGCTTGAAACACAGACTAACATGGCTATTATTCCAAAAAATTCAATAGAATTTTATACTTGAGGACCAACATATTTTTCACACACTCTTACAAAGTTGCGACTCTTTAGTGTGAACAGTTGCCAGACTAGCATTTCACTGAATGGATTCTGTCTTTCTCCTTTCTTCTTGCTCATCAGCTATAATATTAACTATGGCTTTCATACACTCTGTTACCATGAGGATCACCAATATTTGAAATCAGATATGGCAGAAGGAGGAGAAGGAGAAAAGGAGGAGGAGGAGGCCTGGAGGGAAGCTGCAGCAGCTGGGCGGCTACTAAGTCCCACAGACTTTGGCCTCGGCTGGGGCGAA
This sequence comes from Bradypodion ventrale, assembly GCA_035047345.1. Classification (NCBI taxonomy): domain Eukaryota; kingdom Metazoa; phylum Chordata; class Lepidosauria; order Squamata; family Chamaeleonidae; genus Bradypodion; species Bradypodion ventrale. The sequence continues at coordinate 18,453,575 of JAWDJE010000015.1, forward strand.
GGGGCCCTTCGGCCAAGGGTGCAAGGACCACCCCACCTGCCAGCGTTTTTGGGCCCCAACCTGGGTCGCTACTGCCGCCCATGGACTTTGGCCTCAGCTGAGGTGAAGAGGCCCTCAGGCCATGGGTGCTAGTACCACCCCACCTGCCGGTGCTCCTGGGCCCCGTCCCCTCCAGGCTTGGAAGGGCCGTTATGGTGGCGGGCGGCTGGACTGCACCACTGCCTCCCTTCGAACGTGTGGCCAGGGTGGAGAGGCTGTTATAGGATTGTGTCGTGGTACATTATGTTGTGGTACATTATTATATTATTATATGCTGTTTTGGTAGATTGAATTTTGTATATAGTATTAATGTGTATTTACTGTGTATATTGTGTATTGTATATTGTGTATATTGTTTATTCACTCTAGACTTTCTGGGGGTGGTGCTTCATCATAGGGAGGTAAATTGGCCCGCTCCCGGCGACTGATGGGTTCTGATAGATTCCAGAGGGAACTGGGGTGTTTTCCTCTGGATTGGCAACACGATTCACCCGAGACACTCGTTGACCTGAGGCACAGGATGGCGGTGGCGGCCTTGGATGAAATCATGCCACTATGGCCTCTTCGAGCCTGTAGGGCTCGGTCATCCCCATGGGTCACAGAAAAACATTAGTTGCTTAAACAGGCAAAGAGACGTCTAGAGCACCACCGGGTGAAGACCTGGAATGATTCCGACCGAACACTTGCTAGAGCCGCTATTAGGGCCTACCTGGTGGCGATAGAGGTGGTGAAACAACAATATTTCACCACCCTTATTGCCTCCGCAGATAATAGCCAAGCCACCCTGTTCCGGGTAACCAGCTCTCTCCTTGGGAGAGGGGGGCAGGGGGACAGTGATGCTGTCAAAGTCCTATCCAGGTGTCTGGAGGCTGGGGGGGGGGGGGGTCTGGATGGGGGACAACAGGCTGCAATTGAATCCCGGCAAGACTGAGTGGCTATGGATTAGGGGCCCTGCATTATCCGGGGAGCTACCATCTTTGCCCCAGACAGACCCGGTGCGCAACTTGGGGATCCTCCTGGACTCATGACTACTGCTCGAAGAGCAGGTGGCAGTCGTGACCAGGAGGGCTTTTGAACAACTTCGTGTAATTTGCCAGTTGCGCGCGTTCCTGGACCGGGACTCCTTGCTCATGGTCACACATGCTCTGGTCAGACTAGATTACTGCAATATGCTCTACATGGGGCTGCCCTTGACAACCATTCGAAGGCTGCAGCTGGTCCAGAATGCGGCTGCCTGGAAGTTGATGGGGTGTGGGCGTTATGTCCATGCCTCGCCACTGCTTCGGGAGCTACACTGGTTACCAGTTTGCCTCTGGGTGCAATTCAAGGTGCTGGTGATGACCTTTAAAGCCCTACATGGTAGTGGGCCAGGGTATCTAAGAGACCGCGTCCCTCTGAGAACATCTATCCATCCAACCAAGCGGACCGGAGGGGCTCTCTAATTGTACCATAGGCTAGAGGGGCTCGTCTCTCTAGCACAAGAAGGAAGACCTTCTCCGTGTCCACTCCGGCCCTATGGAACCTCCTGCCAACAGAATTACAACTGCAGATGGATTTGCTGCCCTTTAGGAAAAATCTTAAAACCTGGGTGGCTGGGCAGGTGTGGATGGTTGATGGAAAGGTGACCCCCACCTGCTGGCTTGTCTAAAAGATTCCCCCTCTCTCTTTGTGGATGGAGTGGGTGGGTTTTTAACACTGATGATGTTTTAGCTTTTATATTGTTAGCCGCCTGGAGTCGCCTTGGTGAGGGGGCAGTAGCATAAATATGACTAATAAATAAATAAATAAATAATATTTACCATGTGAGCTGCCCTGCGTTGGGTTCCCTAATTGGGCAGTATACAAGTGCGAAAATTAAATTAAATTAAATGTAGATGGTCCTGGGAACCATATAATGCAGTGGCCTTCCATTTGCCTTCCACATCACACTGGTCCAGTTCCACAAGTCACTTTCTGGTCCTGAGCCCTCTTGGCACACAACGTCCTCCTCAACCAGGAGGGATGAAACTGCTGCCCACCATCAAAGTGTCATGGGAGATACAAGGTTCTTGTTCTTGCAAGAGTCAGTGATAAATAACCACAATAAGGTTTCCCAAAAGGTGATGGGGAAACATTCATGTCTGTTGGAGATAAGGTGCAAACCAGTCATAAGTCAAAAGTGGCTAGGACAACTGGATAATTTAAGACAGCTTGTTCATAAATAAACCATACAAAACTGCCAACGGTAGTGAAGCAACATCTCCATTTCCCCCAAGCTGTTGCTGATTCCCAATGGGATAAGCAAGTATTGTCCTTTATGTCTCATGGCTTACAAAATATAATGGGCCTCCCATCTGGCAAGGGTAGTCTAAAGAGACGACCTGCATTCCTCAACCAGGGGACACCAACCTTTGGGTTTTGGACTTCAATTCCCAGAAGCCTAAGTCAATTCCCCCAAAGCCCTGACATCAGCCAATGGACTGACTTAGGCTTCTGGGAATTGAAGTCACCCCGTGGGGTGTGGGCCCCATGATGGGAACCGCCGCCATATGGGCTGCTTAACTTGATCATGTCTTGCAGAGGTCAAATTAGAGTAAAGGTTCCCAACCTAAGGCCCGTGGTGCTATTTCATGTTGCCCTACACCCCTCCAAGGGCATTCAAGAAACAAAATGGCTCTCCCTTTGAAACTGTTGGGACAAAATGGCCACCCCCATCGTGCAGGCAGAGCAAAATGGACATCCCTCAAAGCTAACTGAGAGAATGTGACCCAATGGCCCCTGACTTGAAAACGTTGGGAACCCCTGAACTAGAGTCTTTCCCCCCCCCCCCATCCAGCTGTTGGAGACTTTCAAACTTGCTCTGGTGGAAATTGAACCTTCAGCATTTCACAGAAACCTTCTTTTCCTGAAATCTGAAGGCCAGATGTGTGCATCCAGATGTGTTATACAGGTGCCCATTTCATCACTGATTGTTTTCAGAAGAACTTTGATGCTGATATTCTGTCTGCCCTGGATCTCTCCCACAAACCTCAATTTCCCAATTTCTCCCATTTCCCGTTGTTGACATTTAAATGTTTATTTTCTTCCCTCCTCATGGTTCCTCCTGCGATTGTTCTGTTCAATAAACCGAGTCAGCTTTGGATGAAATGGTTGCTCCTTCAATTTCAGAGAATCCACCAGACGTGCATATATATTTTCCATGCATGACTAGCATTTGTTAAGTAGAATTCCCACTTAAGCTGGAAGGATTGTTAAACCTTGTACCCACCAGATGCAAATGGAGAAAATGCCTCCTGATAGAATAGATGTTAATTTCACATTGAAGGTAATCTGGGGTGAAGGAAGGAGAGTCGGTTTGAGGAATATGATTCCTACCAAAAAAACAAACAAACCACCAATCATTCCTGTTACAGTAATATATGTGGTAAGCAATGGTCAAGCATTTTTGTAGTATATATATTTTATTTTTAAAATGCTTAGTAACCAATGTTTCAGATGTTGCTGGGTCAGATATATTTTTATACATGTAGACTGTATGTAAAAACTGTATGAAAGCTGGATAGTGAAGAAAGCTAACAGGAAAAAAATGATTAGCTGGACTGCCAGAAAGATAATCTGGCCAGGTTATCTTCCTTTCGTCCCAGCTCCTACCAACCTAGCAGTTCAAAAGCAAGAAATTGCAAGTAGATAAATAGGGACCACTTCGGTGGGAAGGTAACAGCATTCCGTGTGCTCCGGTGTCTAGTCATGCCTGCCACATGACCACGGAAGTGTCTGCAGAAGCAGACAGTGCTGTCTCTTCGGCTTTGAAACAGAGATGAGCACTGAACCCTAGAGTTGGATACAACTGGCTTTCGAGCAAGGGAAACCTTTACCTTTATGCTTAGACCCTACGGACAGCGACTCAA